>CAAKHF010009065.1:0-14630 GCA_901007745.1 Hippocampus kuda
AACAAACAACCATTCACGCTCACAGTCACACCTCTGGACAATTTAGAGTGTTCCATGAACCTGCCACGCATGTTTTTGGAATGTGGGAGGAAACCGGAGTACCTGGAGAAAACCCACGCAGGCACGCAGAGAACATGCCAATTCCTCACAGGAAGGCCAGAGCCAGAATCGAACCCTACACCTCTCCACTGTGAGGCCGACGCGCAAACCAGTCGCCTGCCGTGTATACTGTATATCGAGAGAAAGAGTGAGCAGTGAAAGACATTCATGAAGATGCCAACTAAATTAGCATTTATGGCACTGTCAGCTGGTTCCCAATGAGGACAAGTGGTGTTAAAAACGGTTGAATGGATTATTTCACTGCTATTTTCTAATACGTTGCCAGAAAATGCAGCGAATTTGTGGGGGATCAATTTGAATATTTCATCGACTTATGAAACATGATTTCAACGTGTAGCGGCAACTTAGTATCCTTTTGTCGCTACGTCAGCAGGGCATGTAGGTTTCTGACTCGTGCTTTTCTTCGACGGGCCTTTCCTTTCCACGACGACGACAAGGAAAACACGAGGCCGCCATCGTTGATCCAAAAAAAAGATTCGCTTTATTTTCTTGAACACAAATTAAGGCTTCATCAAAATGAAAAAATAAAACTTCTACAATACACTTAAACGAAATACGAAATCAGTTCACATGAAGTACGGTCAAAAAAAGGTGCTGCTCCATGCCCTACTGTCTTCCTTATCAAGTTCTAGCCTGTCTTAACAGACTAAATACAGGACAACCAATGGAGCCCAGATACGTCGATATTCTTAATAAATTTGTTCTAAATAAAATATCAAATATAAACCAAACGGCTTGCATCTATTAAATTCTAATTGTTCAAAAAGCTACATATATAATTTAACCAAATTTTCCTTATGGCTCTAACACAACGTATGCGCAGTTGTGTCACGATGGTATAAAGTTTGGGGTGTCATTGCTTTGAATGCTCAAACTTAACGAATAGCCGTACAAGAGCAGCAACTTGAACATTTCTCGTCGATCGTGGCAACAGATGTCGCATTGTTGCCTGACGTGAGCTCACTTGGAGTCGCCTTGTCGATTTTGCTGTCCACTGTTGACATTTTTGGTGTTGCTGGACGCACTTCCGGCCCAGCTGGGTTCAGCCCATGGACGTGTTGACGGGAGGGGTTGTCCCCGGACGCTCGCCTGGGCCGGCCTCGCGGATTCGAGCGATCTGCTTTCGCTAAACGCCCTCGCACGGCTTCAACATCTCTTTAAGTCACTGTTTTTGGACCTCGGCGGAAGACTGGCGAGTTTTTCGACGGATTGTAGTTGAACGCGGATGCCCCCCGGCCCCTCGCTTGTTGGTCGTGTCTATCGTGTCCAGCTGATTGCATTGAGTGCCTTTCAATTCTCTTCAAACGCAACTCGACACTTTAGCGGCTCGCCTTTTCACCAATTTTTCCGAGGAATATTCAACCAGACGAGGACGTTTTGTTCTCGTCCGTGTCGCCTTTCCCCAGTTTTTTCAAATTAGTTTTTTTTTGAGGGGGTAGGCTCTAGCGAAAGAGCAGGCCGCAGAATCATCCCCGGCCTCGCGTCGCCTGCGGCCGGCTGCCATGGGCGACACCAGTGAGAGAAGCAAGCCGCCCGGCCTCCCTCCCCGGTGTCCGTGCGGCTTTTGGGGGTAAGTTTAGTCCGCTCGGTCGCCTCGCAATGAGACCAAAGTGCGCGGATGAAATCTTTCCCAACGGACCCAAGTCGCCCATTGTTGTTGTTGAACGTTGAACAGGCCGACGGTGGGGGGTTGGGAAGTTGCCTAAGAAATAAACCTCCTGCCTGCCAGTGACAGCTGTTACTGAACTTTGGGGACCCGGTCAGTGTCTTGACGTCTTTTGGGTGGCGTTCGATGACATTTGGGACCTGACGTGCCAACGTCCAGCATGATTTATTGGCAGCAGTTTGAGCAGGTTCCTTATCAAGGCAGCTTGGCCTGTTGCTGCTCTCACAATGACAACTTGTACATTAGAATTGGGAGTAAAATGTTCACTTGTCTTCAGGTTGAGGTTCTAAAGGGCTTCTCTTATCTTCATTGGAATTTCATGTTTGATGTGTCACGTCAAAGTGGATGCACGGTACGGTGCGGTTTGTTGCATACCGGATATGATTCACAGTCTGCTACGTCATCAAGGAGTAGTTTTGAGTTTTTCTCAACTCACCTGTATTTATAGAGCACTTTAAAACATCCACCGCCGTACACGGAGCAAAAATAATCAATACAACAACAAACGACTAAACAGTAAATTAATAACGAAGACAAAGTAATTCTACTTTGTCTTCGTTATTCACACTTCGCAAGTGTGCCCCCTCGCGGCCGCAGGGGGAACCTTCAGTTTTATATTCCCTAATACTTTTTGACCTTTTTGTATGGCTAAAGCGGGGAAAACACTGTAAATTATAGCTGCAATTAATGTTTTTTTAAATCCATGTTTAAAAAAAATATCAGATACATCAAACTTTCAAAATGTCAACCCTTAATGGTTGACTTAGATGACTTAGAACTGACATTGCAGAAAATGCACAAATATCAAATGATTATTACTGCTTGACTCCAGTTCCAATAGTTGATGGAAAATAAAATCCGATTACTGTTTGATTGGACAATTTAATCTTAAAATATACATTATGAATCAAATAACTTCACTTTATTGTCCCTCTCATGCAGAACATCTGACTGTTTTCCAATACGCCGTCCTTATTTGTTGAACTCGACAACAGACAGTGCAAAAAAAAAAAAAGAAAAAGTTATGGACTTTGGATTGAGTCCATAGATGTATGCAGTATCGAAGCAACATGAGTGAAGTTAGTGGCAAAACATGATTACTGTGTGATGCCCTTCAATGTTAAATCTCATTTCTTCGACTGAACTTAATTTTGCAGATGTCAAAACATGTCATGTTCACTTCCCTCTCAGTGATGGTGCTGTCTATGGGTCGACCCTGCTCTTTGCTTTGGCAGATATTTGTCAGATTTTTGAGCCGCATTTGGCAGAGGTCTGATTGTGAGCGGTGGATATATCGCAAATTCCAGTTGTGTCACTTGAGTGGGAAAAATAAATATGGGAATTGTCATCCATAGCATGCAGTACAAAGCCAGCCTCCATAAAATATTGAGCATCAAAAAAAGTGAGAGCAGGAAGATGGGTGATCTCATTTATTCTTTAAAACCTGTAAATCCCGCTGCCTCCCATCTGTGGGGTGTGCCAGTTGGGCTGACAGCCCACCTGTCAACAGCAGGTGACGTGTGCGTGTTTGCGACGTGCACTCCCACTTGTCAACTGCACCGCAAAGCAGTTTGCCCACATGCCAAGTTCATCCATACCTTTTTTTTTCCTTATTTTTTTAAGAAAGCTTGAAAAGAACAAAATAAGTAGTTGCTTAGCTGCAGGCCACCTTAGCGTAATTTCATGAGCCTTAAAAAAAATGTAAATGTAAAGTGTAATTTTGTTGAACTTGTTTCGGGGATCCCTACGTTTTCAGCACTTCTGTCACTAGTTTTGTTTGTATGAAACTCTTTTTGTTTTTCTTTTTTTTTTTTGTTGGAGGGGGGACTGGGATGGAATGTACACTTAAATGGCTGCTTCAAACCAAAATGGCCGACTTGGTGTTGTGTTTTGGGTCCTTGAGACATTTCGACATATCCATCCAATTTTCATGTCAATTGCTGAAACTGGTGTCGGGACCTGAATTTGATTGGAATTTTTTTTTTGTTGTTGTTGTTTAAGGGACACCTAACATAAAAATATATATTTATTACCAAGAGTTTTCAGGCATGGTAATACTGTCAAAGAGTTGAATCATTCTTTGAAATGACGATTCACAGATTTGAGTGAGACCGGTAAACCTTGGCGCATATCGACACTAACCATGACGGTTTTTTAATTTATTTTTTATTTTTTTGTAGGTCCAGCAAGACCATGAATATGTGTTCCAAGTGTTTTGCTGGTAAGTTCATTCAAACTCCTGCCATATAGCAAAACACATATTAGGGAAACGTGTCAAAGAGCTTTCAAAAGTCTGTAGCTACTGTAGCATTTAAGCTTAATTCACTTTGACGTAGTTCCTTGGCACAAAGATAGCACTTTAGCTTGAGCATGAACAATTTGCAGACCAGTATGCGGTGCCCTTCGCACTTGGACAATTTAAAATCATCAGTGACCCAGCATGTGACTGTGGGGGAGGAAGTCAATGGAAATCCCCGCAAGTGCGGGAGAACAAAAACTCTTGCGCCGAGAACCTCAGAACTGGGAGACATCAAGGTATCAAGGTCAACTTTATTGTCAAATGTGTGAACATACAGCACAGATGAAATTTACTCCCTCTTAAACAGACAACAGACAACAAGAGGAGCCGCTGCGGGTGCCCGCGCCGCCATCAAAAGAACACTGAACATAAAATGACAAAATAATGCACGAATATTTTTCGAAGAATGAAATTTTTTAAATTTTAGAATTTATTTTTAGAAGATTGCACGACTGTCTGTGTCCTATGTGTTGTGTTGTGTTATTTTTGTTATTTTGACTTCAAAATGGCGCCGCGAGAGTGGCTGCCTTTCCAGCAGCTCCTATATTTTGTTGTTCTACTTCTTCCTTTCATAACTTTGCTGCTGTGAAATGGGAATTTCTCCATTGCGAGAGTAATAAAGGTTTTCTTATCTTAACACATAAAACAGACAGTCGTGCCATCTGAACCACTTTTCCTCCATTCACTTTGTTGTTTGAAACAGTAATAGATGAAAGAGGAGCGAATCAAAGTGTCCTTTTCACCAGTGGATCAAAGACGTCATGCTAAAATGTGCACACGTCTGCTACAAGCTAAGCTTGAAAGCAACAAGAAGCTGTAGCATCCATTAACGAAAAAGTGATTGGATCTCATCTCCTGTCCCATATAAATCCGCTTCAATTCGAAGCCGCGACTCCCAGTTCCACATCCGCATCGGCGCTCTGAGCTGACGCTCCTTTCTTCTCATCGTCGGCTCCTCAAGCCATGCATCCATCCAGCCGCAGACTGTCCATCTGCACCGACCTTTTCACTGAACATAGCAGGGCTGTGAAAATGTTGCCTATTTCAGGCGCAAGACACAAGCGCCTCGTGGATGTCCAGCAACGACAGTCAAATGGCACCGACATTCCGCCCAATCAAAGTCAGTGCTGGTCCACGTGTGCCCCTGAGAAGGCGCAACCACCAAGCACAGATTCTTCTGCTTTGACGAACGTCATGGCCAAAAATGCTGAAAACAGTCCACATCAGGTCCACGCAACGTAACAACAAACACAAAGTGACAAAACAAACACAAAAACAACAAAAGACGTGTGTACCAACCACTTGTGCAGCGTTCTAAAGAACGCAACATAAGCGAAGACAAAATGGCGAAGACTTGAAAATGTTTGAAACTTTCATTGTCTGATCAGCAGCATCATAAAATGTCCTCCTGACTATTTGGCACTCCGGCCATTCCTCTGACCAACTCTTCTGTTTCTCGAAAGGGCTTGAAAAGTCTTAAATACCTTCAACGATTGTGAAAATTAAAACGGCAGCGATGACTTTCTTTCTGTGTGGCTTGCACTGTGCAGACATCAAGAAGAAGCAGCCAGGTGAGGACAGCCAATCGGCCGTCTTCACCAGCGGCAGCGGCGAGACCGCCGCAGCCACCGCCACCAAGGCTCCATCGATATCGGCGTCAACGTCGCCGTCTTTGTCCCCGCCCACCGCCATGAAGCCGTCGGCCGCCGAGGAAGCCTCGCCGTTGTTCGCCGCCTCCCCGGAGAGTAAGCGCGCAGGAGGAACCAAATTTGACACTTGATGCACGTCAAATACATAAAAAGTGTCTTCTCTGCCGCTTTCAGGCGTGTCGTCGACAGCGATGGCGCAGGGGACGATGCGGGCACCTGCGAAACGTCCTCGAGAGTCGGGTACGCTCTTTTCATCCGGTCTGCCAAACCCATATCCGGACAATCGACGCTAAACCTCTCCTTCTCCTCCGCTACGTTCACAGCCTCCACTTCGGAGAGCGAGGCCACGCCGGAGAAGCGGCCACGGGCTGAGGCGAAAGAAGAAGCAGAAGAACAAGAAGATGCAGAGGAGGCGGGGGGCGGCACGCCCAAGCAGAAGAACCGCCGGCGCTGCTACAGCTGCCAAAGCAAACTGGAGCTGGTGCAGCAGGAACTGGGCTCCTGTCGCTGTGGTTGGTGCACACATCACATTCGACAACATTTTGCCCCAAAACACGTCGCTGCACGGTTCCTTGAGTCATATGGGTTGGGTCTGTTAACTCATTCACTCCCAAAGACGTTATCAAACGTCTTTTCAGACTCTGTCTAGAATTGGCTGGTACTGAATTAGTTAAGAATAGACATGTCCACCAACTTTCATTTTGCCAAGTGGAAAAACTGACTTTGAGGTACAATTAGAAATTTTTAAAAAATTCAAAAGGACACATGGGAAGGGCGGAGTTGACACTGAGACGGCTGAACGTTTTTTTGTGGGTCTACTCATGATAGAATCCATCCATGCATCTTCTGATCTGCTTTTATCCTTACAAGGGTCGCTGGGCGTGTTGGAGCCCCTCCAAGCCGTCCTCGGGCAGTAGGCAGGGGACACCCTGAACCGATTGCCAGCCAATCGCAGGGCACACACAGACTAACAACCATCCGCGCTCACACTCGCACCTAGGGACAATTTCGAGTGTTCCGTTCAACCTGCCATGCATGTTTTGGGAATGTGGGAGTAAACCAGAGTACCCGGAGAAAACCCACACAGTCATCGGGAGAACATGCAAACGCCACACAGGGAGGCCAGAGCAGGGATCGAACCCACGACTTCTGCACTGTGAGGTTGACGCGCTCACCACTGGACGCCCGGGCCACCATGATAGAATATATCGACCAAATTTCATGTTGCAATTTGGCTTTGAAGGCAGAATACCAAAAAAAAAAAAAAATGCTCATGACCCTCACAAATGACCAAATAGATTGTGAAGTGGGCGCTTTAAAGCAAAATGGTAAACTTGCGGAGCGAGTCGGTAATCTCGATGGAAATTCTGTCTTGCCAAGCGTAAGCGGCTTTGGCGGCTAAATAAATTCAAAGGATCCTTGACAATGGTCCAATTGACCCTGAAATGGTCGCTTGGAAGCGAAATGTCCGACTTGCTTTGTCTTTTGGGGCATGTCTCCTTCAAAATTTATTTATTTTTTTTGCGGATTTACTCGTGACGGGCACGGTGTCCTTATTTCCATGTTGCTGCTCTGTTTTTCAGGCTACGTGTTCTGCATGCTGCACCGGCTCCCCGAGCAGCACGACTGCCTCTTCGACCATTTAGGGCGCGGGCGGCAGGAGGCCGTCCTCAAGATGGTCAAGCTGGACCGCAAGGTGGGCCGCTCGTGCCAGCGCATCGGCGAGGAGTGCTCCTGATCGGCGGCGCCGTCCGAGTGACGCAGACGCGTGTGGCTGGACAGAGGCAAGGAGGGAAAAGGAGGAAGAGGAGGAGGAGGAGTCAGAGCCACTTTGGACCCGGACGCCGCTCACACTTGCTCAGCCTTAAACGACCCCCCCCACCCCCCACCCCGTCCCACCTACCCCTGCTGGTCTCTGGTCCACTTGCACGAGTTTTTCCATCACCCACAGGAAGTTGCGCAGAACTTTTGCCGTCTTCTCTCTCAGGTCGAACCCGCCTTCCTCACCCTCCTCCTCCTCCATTTCTTCTTCACTTGTTTGGGGAACGGCATGTTCGCCGCCCTTTCTGAACTGGACTTCTGATCGCATGGACTCCAGGAGAACACAACCCCATCTGTGTCGTAGTTGCGTGCGTGCACACGTGAGAGCTTCCTCTTCCTCCTCACGATTCTCGGTACATAGTTCCTCCCTGCACGGAGTGGGGAAGTACGACTGAAGTTTTTTTTTTTTCTCTCCTTTGGGGGGGCGAAGTTGTTCACCAAAACATGGCTGCCGAGCATCTGAAGTCATTACGTGACCTCCCCAAAGGCTTCTGTTAATTTATTTGATTCTTGGGGTTGTGTTTCATGGTTATAATTAATCGATGGGGTGTGGTTTGTACTTTTTTTGATTGTGGGAGTGTTTGCTTGTTTCGGAGTGTGAACCGAGTCTTTTCTTCCTTGTGTTAAATTGACGCTCGCGACATGGGCTGAAGCTAACGCTAGCCTCTTCCTGTGTCTGTGCGGGCATTCGTTGTGATTCGGGGCTCTACCAAATTTCATTTTGTGAGGTGAAACACTTTTGGGGGGGAAAAAAATTGAACACAAAATTGCCTCTTGGAAAGCAAAATGGCTGACTTCCTGTCGTTTCTTGAGATTGTGACCAAACGGTGTTGCTCATTAAAAACTGGCTTTTCAAAGCGAGTCACCAACGTAATGACAAAAAGTCCCATTTTTTTCCACATTTGGTGGTGTCTGTCCTTCTAGTAGACACATTCGATATTTGCTATCAGACAACATTTCTCAATCTTTGAAGAACTCTGACGTGGCCCAGTAAATGAATTCCACATGGCAAATGCAAACTCGACCGTTCGAAAAGACTTTGTGGTGTCCTCGCTCTCGATTGGCAAAAAAATCCTGTCGCGTTTCCGTCAGTGTCACAACTCAATGGAGATACGACAGGAAAGCCGAGCAACTTGCCAGTTGGTCCCGGTCCTCTTGAAGCTCTTCCTCCTCACACGGAGATGCGCGACGGCGCTAAAGTGAGAGGAAAGGAAACGGTGCGGATCTTTCTTTTGGGGATTTGTTTTTTGTTTTTTTGAGTGCTGATGAGAAACGGAAGAACAAGAAAATATCTTTGTGTACCTTTTTAAAGCAAAGAATTATTTAACCGTATATCAGTTTGAGTTACTTACACCCTAGCAGAGTGGCATAGTTTCAATGTATTATGAAAGCAGAATTCTGTCCTTATTTTCTCCTTTTTAATTTTATTGTGTTGCGTTTTCTGATGAGGAAATAAACTGGAGTAGATGATGTGGTTTGCTGTACTTTCTTCCAAGGACGCTGCCATCTTGATGCCTTGTCACAATGTTGAAGAGTGACCAAACGCTAATGTCAGTTAGCCCCACTTTTACAGCAAAATACACAACTGCTTGCTTTTCAAAGATGGATAACTCAAGATTGACTCTTATTTTGGGGGATATGCAGCACAATAAGTCATTTTCTATTGTTTGTCCCCATTAAACCCAACTTAGTGTCTCATGTTAGAAAAAGTAAGCGATACTGCTTCACTTACGATGATTGTGGCTTTTATTCAATGGCGCATCGTTTCATTTCTGTTCAATGATCATTTTAATAGTGGTACGTTTGGGACCGTCGGAAACTTGACCACTTGTGAAAGTTCTTGGAGTAAAGCAGTTCGTCTGGAGAACACTAGAGGGCGGGAGAGGACCGCGTGGCACCCTGTTTTTGGATATGCTGCCACGAATCATACTTGTTTTATGGATGAATCTAACTGTATCTACGGTCTCTTTTTTCCGTTTGGCTCTAATCCGGGGCTGGGAAACGTCATGCTGAAAGGGTTGCATTTAATTTTTAAAAAGAAACGGCCAGGTAATTTGTAGATTTAGTCAAGTCAAAACGTGTGTGTAAAATAATGCATTCTCATTTAACCAGTTTGTCTAAAAAAAATGACAAAACTCCACAAATAATTGCCTTTTTAGAAAATAATCAGAGGTTCAGGTAAAAAAAAGGTGAAGAAGCAGACTGGAAAAAATGCTGTGAATTAGTGGGTGTTTCCATGATTATTTGTATTAAAAAAAATACAAATTAAAAAAAAAATGTAAATCTGGGAATAGGTGAATCTGCAGATGCTGAACTGCAAATATGTAGGGGGCCACTGTCTACAGCAGGGGTGCCCAATATGTCGATCGCGATCGACCGGTAGCTCGCGGACTGCTCCCAAGTCAATTGCGAGGGGTGTGGAGGGGAAAAAAAACCCCAACCCAAAACATTTCTGTCTGTGTTATGAATATGATGATTTTTTTGTGTGCGTGCACACTACACCCTTAGCATCCTATCA
Source organism: Hippocampus kuda (assembly GCA_901007745.1). Lineage (NCBI taxonomy): Eukaryota > Metazoa > Chordata > Actinopteri > Syngnathiformes > Syngnathidae > Hippocampus > Hippocampus kuda. Next base: position 10,074 of record CAAKHF010009065.1, read on the forward strand.
GTCTCATTTTCACAAAAAGTCTTGAAAAAAAATGAAAATAAAAAAGCAGGTCACCTTTAACCGACTGTGGCTCTTGACCTGCATCACCGGAAGTTGTTGGCAGTCAGCAGTATGGAATTCGAAAAGTAGATCTTTGTTTAAAAAAGGTTGGGCAACCCTGGTCTACAGGCTACACGTGTTTCTTGTGCTAGCCCTTTGCTTTTTTTTGTTTTGTTTTGTTTTTTCGAGTGTACCTAATCAAGTGTCATGTCGGTATGTTGAAATTTTATTCCATTTGACTCAACCACCGAACATAAAACAATTTCTCACTTCTTTCATCCCAGTCACATTTTTGAACGTCGATTTTAGACCCTTGAGCTAGTGTGAATCGGCAGGTGGCGCTATCAGCCCCGGAAACGGGCTAGCGCGCGCACGCTCTTGCACGCTGACTCTCAGCGATTGACGCGCACTCACACACGCGCATGCTGGCTGGCTGGAATTGCTTGCAGGTCGCCAGAGTTGAAGGAAGGACCAAGTGGCGAGTGCTCGCTTGTTCCTCCTTTTGTCGGCGCGCTGAGGACCAAGGGCAGGATGAGTGCGAGGTGGCGGCGGCGTGGTACTCGGACTTCCTCGGATTGGCTTCCGGGGGGCGGCTGTCAACGCCGCTTCAGTGACCGGGAATGAAGCGCGTGTGTCGGCGTGCGTCGGTGGCCGCGGCGGTGCTGGTGTGGCTCGGGGCGCTCGTGTACCTACTGGTGCTCAGCCGCAGGAGGCAGCCCGAATTTGGGGTGGCCCCCGGCGCCGGGCGCGTTGGTGTCGGTTACGGAGCGGGAGCGGGACCTGGAGCGGGGCAAACTAAACAGGTGACGCGCGCGCACGCACGCCACGCACCCACCTTCTTCACGCGCACTTGCGTGACAGTTTTTCCCGCCAATGTGATTGTATGTGCGTGACTGCGCCTGCGCCTGTTGATTGGTGCAGCTGCTGTCACGTGGGAGCACCTGTGGCAAAATCTGACAGCTGGCTGTCATGGCCAATTTGGACACGAGGCTTGGCGGTCTTCTAAAATAAGTCCAGGGGGGAAACCGCCCCCAAAACAAACCTTTTGGACATCTTATTAACAGAGGATATCACTGCAAATATTTCTTTTATTTCTCACCTGTCTCTATGTGTTCATATATATGTAAAAACTGCTTGTTGGAAGATTATGTTAAAACTAAAATCCAAATTTAAAGACGAAGTTGAGTCAAAATTATAAACACTAATATGCTCTACACACCCTAACTCGCCGAAGCATGGCATTGGTGAATATGAATGAAGCAGCAACATCCACCCGTTTTTATACATCTCGCAGGGCGGCCATTTTGCCACTTGCTGTCAACCGAAAATGACATCAGAGTTGGTGTCAAGAAATGTTTTGACTAGACCTCCGTTTTATTAATTTCCATCGACAACCAATGACAAATGGCGTCCGCTTCTGTGTTGCGTCATCATTTTGTCACTTGTGGCACGTGCGTTCAGCTCTCAACGTGAATTCAGAAGGACTGTTTGACTTCACAAAGTCAGTAAGCTATTTATATCGGCCGTGTGATTTTTGCTGGTGAACATCAGTGCACCTGCAGCGTCGGCACAATAGGGCCTTCAACGTTAACTTCATCTTCACGCGCGTGGAAGCGGTCACCTGTGAAGCCAAATACTAGTGCCACGTTTATTTTTGAATGACCTTCATGTCGCACGTGGCATCAATGTCCTGTTTTTTACACTACCACTGAGTCCTATATGGAAAGTTTATGTGTTCATTGTGGCATTTTTACATCACAAGTAATGATCCAGAAAACAAATGTATCGTATTTACATCGTGTTTAGCACTCTATCCACATCTAACGTAACGTATTTGCACTCGCATGTTCATCGCGCCACTTGACGGCAAACCTAAACGCCGCTCAAGTGACATAAATGCCAAGATTTGCTCTCACTTTCAAGTTGAACCCATTAACGTTAGCGAGGCGAGTGATGCAAGCGGGTCCGCTGCCTTGCAATCTAAAGTGGTTGCAAAACAAGCCCGGCGACATCCATTTAATAAGCGCCAATGTAAACACAACATATAAAATCCAATTTGAACGTGTTGATAGGTGGCACTTGTCCAGTATTTGCGTGTCACGCATCATCGGAGCCACCTGATGCCTGTCGCTCATTTATTTGATTTGATATGTGGCATTGGCAGAGGTCTGCACACTCAGATGAGCGCCAGCTCGGCCTCTGATTAGCCAAGACATTGTTGTCCACTTCCTGCTTTCTCGCTGTACTTTCTGTCTTCTCTCCCGCGAAGCATCATCCACACATGCGTGCGCACGCTTGTCAGAGATTATTAAAGTTCTGCTTGGTTTGCGTCATGCTGGCTGCAGCCATTGTTCCTCAATGCGAGCGATTCGGCGGGCGCCTGTGAAGGAAATGAGATTCGGAGCAGCTGGAAGTGGTTCCTGCAGGGAAAATCACAATCGCAATAACAAGCAATAACAACAAGAAGAAATAAGGATACAAAATAAAAGTGATAATAATGGCCATGATTCCTGCTCCTACAGCTGATGGGAAACCATGTTTAGTAGAACAGTCCTCATTTAAAAAAATATATTTTAACACTGTGAAATATATCCTCTCAACTACAGCACCAAGTATTTCTACTTGTACCGTACCTAGAACCCAAGCGATGTGATTGGTCGAGAAGGAGGTTGCACAACTTCTGGACCGACTTGCCCCAAATATGAATATTTTTCTTTTTTTTTAAAGTGGGAAAAAAAAGTGTAACTGTGCCAGCTCAACGCAAAATGGCTTCCCATCTGCCCGCATGCGCGCGCGAACGCAAACGCGCACGATTGGAGTTATGCCGCTGCTCGAAAATAAAGATTATACGGATTTAATAGGGGATGTGAAGATACAAGTGCAAGCTTTGTTTCTTTTCCACGCCTCGGGGAATGAGAATGACTCTGAATGTTCTGAACTCCTGCTCGGTGGGGCAATAAATCGCTAATGACGCTAAATGTCGACCGTGGTTGCTGTTTCCTCGTTAAATAGTAATGCAACAGTGCTTAAGTTGTCAAAGAAGTGTGTGTGTGTGTGTGTGTGTGTGTGTGTGTGTGCGCACACCTGTGTGTGGTCATAGACAAAGATGTATAACGTAGCTGGAAGAGAAAAGCAATATCGAACCCAAACAAGCGTTACTGCTGCAGGCACGCACGCATGCACCATCTTAATCGATGATGTGTGTGTGTGTGTGTGTGTGTGTGTGTGTGTGTGTGTGTGTGTGTGTGTGTGTGTGCGCGCGCGCGCGTGTGTTTTGTGGAGCCAGTTTAAGCCTGGACTGGAGACAAACAAACACTGTGCTGCTCTGATGAAGGAGCAGCAAGTAAAAATCTATTCAGGCAGGCTTTGCTAATCCGCAGTTGTCCATGGGCTGCTTTTTGACCATGCTTTTTGGCGGTTAAAAACAGAATTTTTGTTTTTGGAACTTGGACGCAAATATGTTTTGTTTTTGTGTATGGCTTTTGACAGCAGAAAAAAAATGTCTGAACAGATATGCAACTTAGAAACGTACCGTGGGCGACGCTAATTCACCGCATGACTCAAGTTGAACATCGGTAGCTTTTTTTACATGGCGTTCGTCATTCACTCCATGAACTGTGTCATTTTCTCTCGCCCTTCTGACTCTCACATTCGACACACACGCTTGTTTTTAACCGACATATGCACGAAGTGCTGCTGTTTGGAGTGTTGGAGCATTTCTGTCCCTCATAATTGACGTGACAAGCTGAGATTCGCCACCCAATTGTTATCTTCTACTTAAAAGTTGTGCTGATCACAAATCCCAAACGATGCATTGTCACCGTCTACATGGATTTCTTGGCATTTACACTAATTCATAATAATGAATTTCTCAGGTAATCTTGTCAAAGCTCATCGTTAAAAAACAGACTTTGCGAATATGCTCGGCATCGCTTGCATCTCGATAGAAATGCCCGTGGTAGTGAATGACTTCAGACTTTTCATCACATTCAATTGGTGAATTTGCATCCAAACAACTAACCGTACAATGGCATCAATTTGCGAAATTAATTGACGATATTCGGACATACGAAGTTTGCGACCGACAGCGCTGTTGTCTATCTTCCGATGAGCCGCGTGGAGTGTCGTGGGCGACGCTGCTGTCACGCCTCCATGCTGCTGACCGGCAACTTTGCGCCAAAGGGAATTGCAGTTGCTTGACGCAGACTTCATCGCAGCCGTTTGGCTCTTCGTCACCGTGCTGACTCATCACAACAGCATCGTGTGTGTGTGTGTGTGTGTGTTTACGTGCCATGATGATGATGATTCATCACCGGATGGCTCAACAGAAACTCGACAAATGACAGCAAGTCACAGTGGCGACCAATCACAGGCGTTCTGGAATTTGTCTCCTATTTAGGCAACCGACCGCTTTGCAACTTCCTGCTGGTCTCCTGTCATTCCCTGCCACCTTGTTCATCTTTGCTTCGCCTCCCCTTTTGCTCATTTTTCTCTTGTACTTGTCTGTTTCACGCTCCG
>CAAKHF010009071.1:12308-19808 GCA_901007745.1 Hippocampus kuda
GTAAATGCTTGAAATGCTTCCGACCCCCCCCCCCCCCCACCCATACACACATGTATAGAATGCAAGAAACAAACATTTTGGGAGATGACTGTAATGGGTCCTCATAGATGAGTGCAAATCTTTTGGCTTCTCGTATGGGAGGTGGCAGGCAAGGAAAGGGTTTATTTTTAGCAGCATATTTATGTAAGCGACCAACATGTTGTGGAATAATGAGAAGGCACTCTGGGCCCTTGGTGGAGCTACACAGACGGATCTCTCCGAGCAGCAGAGGGTGATTGAAGGCAGCTAATGAGCATGAGGCAAAAACTAAAATAAAAAAAATAAAAGGCAGCGGAGAAGAGACTAGAATAATAAAAGTGTGAAAATACAAAGGAAATGTGCTAACTATAGGGGGTGACAGGAGTGAAATGGCAAGCAACAAAGATAATGACAACACGGAGGAGAATGTCATTGTGATACAGGAGATGATTATCAGCCCAGTAAAAAAAAAAAAAAATCATTTCAAATTGGCAGCCATCTTTTTCCCTGCGTGTGGTTGCCCTATCATCTCTTTTGATGTCGGTGTCTGTCCTCGGTGGTATTCCAGCTACAGTCTTTATCACAAAACATTTAAGTGTTGTGATTCACCACGAGAAAACCCCGACTCTCCTCTACCTGGCTTGCAGAACTTCTCGCTAAGCTTGTTCTTCGAGATCCAACCCTTGCCTTTCTGTCATTTGCCATCCTCCGCACTCTCCCTAACACACACACTCACGCACTCTCAAACGTTGTCTGGTACCTCTTCTCGAGGAGGGGCTCCTGACCGGCTGCCGGGACTGTCTGCGGCTGCGTTTCCTGCAGGTCAGGGATATTGGCAAAGTCGTCTTGCTCGGCCACACCGATGGCCAAAGATAGGACCACCAGCTTCCCTTCACTGACTCCCCAGAAAACAAAAATCAGATAAGAGAGACACACGTAGACGGGAAGAGAAAGAAACGAGAAGAGATGCAAAGTGGGGCCAAAGCGAGCACAGAAGATGTGGCACAAGTGAAGGGGGAAAGAGAAGAGACATCAGTTCAGGTGAGGGCAGACAGCAGCACTGTGACATGACATTTCTGGACCTTACTAGAAGGAACGAGTCACCATCATCAAGAAAATGCTGATTAAGAGAAACTTTGCAACGTTAGAGAACAGCAACACTGTCCAGGGAAGGATATTAACCAACCTGAAATGCAACCCAAATTAAAAGTGAATAATTAGGACACTCAGTCAACCGCAAACCTCTGCTAACACTGAACTAGCCACGTGCGGTGGACTAAATTTCCTTCGTGGACTAGAAGGCAAATTAAGAATCAATGAATCAGTTTACTGTTTAAAATATCTCAACCGGGATGCGGCGGCCCAGCGGTCGAGTGGTTAGCCCGTCGACCCCACAGTGCAGAGGTTGTGGGTTCCTGTTTGTACTTGCGTGGGTTTTCTCTGGGTACTGCGGTTTCCTCCCACATTCCAAAACCATGCAAGGCAGGCTGATTGAACACTCCAAAAAATTGTCCCTAAATGTAAATATGAACGCGGATGGTTGTTCGTCGCTGTGTGTCCTGCGATTGTCTGGCAACCGGTTCAGGGTGTCCCCCACCTACTGCCCGAAGACGGCTGGGATAGGCACCCCCCCGCGACCCTTGTGAGGATAAAGCGGATCAGAAAATGGATGGATGGAACTGGGATGGCGGAAGCTGACCCTGAATGTTCTAAACTCCTGTTTCCACGTCGAAGTTGTCCAATGGTGACTGGAGGAAGGGAGTTCTTTCTCAGAGGGGGGCCTTGGCATGGATGTGCATGACCTCCCCAAAAGCCCACCTAAGTAATCTTTGGCTTGTGCTTGGTGAACCTTATTTTTTTTTTTTTTCATAACCCTGCTATTAGAAAAACAAAACAAAACAAAACAAAACTAAGAGGAAAAGTTGTGGCAAGGAATTAGAAACTTAACCCTTTCAGGGACGGTGGTTACTACAGTGGACATCTCATCATGTTAGCAAGTTACAGGGTGCATGAAAGGGTTAACTTCACACAGACATGAACTCATTCAGGTAAACTGAGTGAGTGGTTCAAATCCACGCCATATCCACACAGGTGCACATCTTCGCCAACATGGCTGCCGTCGACTTTGGCCGGTTAGGTCGAATTAAGCCTCATTACAAGGATCTGGACTAATTGTTTCTATTTGAGTGACATAGCGTCTAGAGGTGCTCGGCGCGTGTCGCCGCTTTCTGGGTCAGCGCTCCGTCGCCCGCCACGCTGCACTCCTCCACGCACTTCACTATTGAGCCAGACTTCCTCCCGCAAATCCCTCACATCCCGATCCCCTTCGTCTTAACCATCCCGCCTGCTCATCGCTCCCCGCCAACTGCCACACGCACCCACGCTTCTATAGCTTAAGCCGCCGACGCCGCTACTGTACCACCGCTGAGAAAATACGCTTCTGTCAAGACCGTAAAAATATTATCCCCCCCCCTTTGCTTTGCAATTTTTTGCTTTTCTTACATGCAATTCGGGGCTTTTCTCACAAAACGATTAAGGTGGTTAATAATCTTTCGCTGCACACGCATCGCGGCAGTTTCCCACCTTTTCTGTCATCCTTGGAGATGAAGGCACATCCCCGGTCATAACTTGTTCACCCCACGTTGCTCACTTAAAAAAAAAAACTTTTAAAAGTGGTAACCTAAATCTGTCCAACGAACTTCAGCAACAACCTAAAAAAAAAAAGTGAAAGGATTATAAATGGCTGTACTGTGAACTGGCATTACAGTGACCCAATTGTGATATTTTTTGCCGCAAAGGTTATGTGGTTTAACAATTTTTTTTTACATGAATCATATGCGTTTCCCAGCATGTTCTCATCAAATCAAATAACTGCTCCCTAGTCTCTGAACCACCAAAATCCATATGAGCTATCACTCATCAAAATATAATCAACCCAAAATAATTGTTCGAATAACACCCAAATGCTCGGGACAAACATTAATTAGTTCCAAAAACTTCCTGAAAAATAGTCACACTTTCCTTTGACAGGCTCCTTGTGTTCACATTGACTTTCCATTTCGGGCTAATCATTGTCGTTTCAACTTTTCTTTCTTTTTTTTTTCTTCCCAATTCATCCATCCATCTATCCGCTTGTCCCAATTAGGATCTCGGAACAGCTGCTGCCAAACACAGCGGACTTCGCAGGGCACATATAGACAAACAACAATTGGCACTCACCACATTCACACCTACGGACAATTTGGAGTCTTCCGTGAACTTGCATGAGGGTGCAGGAGCGGAAGACAAACCCCAAGCAAGCACGCGGAAGGAATGCAAATTACACGTGAAGGCCTGAGCCACAAGTCAAACCCTGAAATTCATTATTTTAAAGAGCTGTTTTTTTTTTTTTAATTTGCTGTGCACCCTTCAATACAATGGTACAGTGTGTGTGCACAGTAGAATGAATAGTGATTGGCTTCCTCTTCCCCCATTGCTTGTTGATGAAGGCATTTACACTTCAGCAAAGCACTTCAACTGACATCTCTGAAAGTACAGGAAGATAAAGTGAGATGGATATGAATGACACCGGGACAAATTATTGACTAAAGCCTAAAACGCTGTTGTATCTCCCCGGAGATCCATTTGGTAAAACGGCTCAAAGACGAGAGGTACATGAGTCAAAGACGTTGACAATTTCACTCAGCAATGGTTCACCTGTTTGTCAGCGATCTCCTATTTCACTGCTCCATCACCAATCATCTGAGGTGTTGCTCTTGTCGAGAAAATGCAACAATCGTGACCCCCTACCTCACATTTACATGATGAGTTGACCAGAACAGGCTTTTCACTCCATGACCTTGGTGCTTGCATGTGCTCCATTGCTAATGCTCATTGTGCTGAAGGCACCAAGCCCAGCTGCGTCACTCTCATATTCCCGCACATCCTTAAACTTTACATCAAAAAAAAAAAACCAGAGTAATGTTTAAAAAAAACAAACTATTCTAGCACCGAATCAGCGCAAAAGGCACAAAAAAGATATTGAATGTTGCATCTCGGCAGCGTCCTTCCTCATGCCTTCGTCACCCCGCCTCCCCCGTGTGACTCCATCCTCTTATGGGCTGAAGTAACAATATGTTGGAGACGAAATGGTTTCTGTTGACATCAGATCAATGCTTCAGCTGCTTAACCCTTGCACTTATCCTGATGCGCAGTGACACATGGCCTGTCTGATGCGCCCTTGCAGACACATGCCAGCATCCTAGCAGCCCAACCATTATCCCGGGTTTACTATTAGCACATAAGTGAGCAAGTGCCCCAAAAAGCTGGACCAATATTAGTTTGCACACCTCATAAAATATGGATTAGGCCTACTTCTGTACCCCCCGCCTCTCTCCACAACATTTAATAGTCATTCAAAGGGACGGCGCAGAAATTACATTGTGTGCGAATGGGACCGTATGAATATAAAATATAGAGAGTCTCAGTGACATCTCATGAATATTGTACACTCGTGACACTGTCGTGTTAAGACAATTGCGCTCGACGGGCTGAACAGATGTTACTGTTTAGCAGAGCATGCAGCGTAAACACTGGACATTTTATCAGGGAGTACAAAAAAAGCGGCGGCTGAAAGTAGCTGACCAGTTTCCATGCCTTTGTGGAATTTCATTGAAAGCAATATTGACATCTTGCTCGATAATTAACAGTGCAATAGACTTCAAGTCATTACTGCTCAAAGCTGCATGCATGAACATGTCGAAGTATTTCATTAATCACGCTACCATTCATCATCTTGTATTTGCATAAAAGATATCCAAAACCACCCCTCCTCTTGCATGCCGCAAAATCTCTGACACAAAATGTAATCTTCATCAGCGGGAGATATATCCTGTCTCAGCCAAATAAGAGATGTTGATCCAGCTCAAAAACAATGCTTGTCGCCGTCAACAACGTCGAATTAACATTTATATTACGGATTTTTCAAACACGCCACCGTCAGGATCATCTGCTTTCAAATTAATCCGTCAACAATTTGCATGGTATACGTATGAAGCCCAACAGAAGTGGCATGATGAAGACTAATATGTTTTACTCAAAGGTCCGGTGCAAACCCAATGACGTTGCACACCCACCTTAATTTAATGCACATACGGCAGGGGTCGGCAACCCAAAATGTTGAAAGAGCCATACAGGACAAAAAAAAAAACCAAAAAACAAATATGTCTGGAGCCGCAAAAAAATAAAAGCCTTCTATAAAACTTACAATGAAGGAAAGACATGCTGTATGTATGTAGGAGACTCGATGTCTCTGAATTGTTTGTTATTCATTCCTTTGTCGTGTGTTCACAAATGCCCCCATAGAATTTATTTTGTGATTTCCTCGCTTGATTTTTTTGTTTTGGTGATCATCAGCGAAATGATCATTAATTTCCATTTTTCTGAGGCTGTCTTTGAACGCCTCTCAAGTCGAATGAGAAGAGAGAAGGCACGGAGTCGGACGCAGACGCGTTTGTATTTGTCGAGACTGTTAAAAGCATAAATAAAGTGTACGTTTTTAAAAAACCAGCACCGCAGCTCTCCTTTTTCGGAGCCAAAACATGTATCTATATCTATTTGAGTTATATTAGCTTCCTATCAAAATCTTTTTCCATTTTCAAACATTTTTTATAAAGCTCCAGGGAGCCACTAGATGTCGCTAAAGAGCCGCATGCGGCTCTGGAGCCGCGCGTTGCCGACCCCCGACATACGGTAAGTCAGTGGGCAGAGTGCAAGATGTAATATCCTTCCCTGGACCTCAGTTATAAATTAAAACAGAATAATTCACACGCCCTAGATGTATTGTAGAGCTAAGAATTTGTCAGTAATTAAATATCATAACGGCATATAATAATTGTGCATTACAGACTTATTTTCACACGCTCACATTCATAAAACGGGCCAACGGATGAGGAGATTCCTCAAACATGATGAGGCAAATACTCACAGGAAGGATTTGACGTCCATACCGCGATTCCGGATCTGGTCCATCATGTAATCCCAACTGCCCGGATTGGCACGCGAGCGCCCTCCTGCGCCACCTCCTCTATAGCGAGAGGCGCCCGCTCCTGCGGGGCTGCCTCGTGCGGTCCGTGGAACAGCTCTTTTACCTGCACCGCCGCCCTCGCCGGCGCCACCACCTGCCTCTCCTCTCCCAGCAGCCCCGCCTCCCCCAGGATGTCCAGGTGCTGTGTGTAACTGTCCCAAACTCTGGGATGTGGTGGGCGGATGGCCAAATCCAGAGCCCGGCGGGTTCATGAGGGGCTGTTGGAGACTCTGCTGGCGTAGCAGCGTCCGAGGCCGAGTCGGCCCAGTGGGAATGTGTTCCAGAGTGGACGCGTAGGACAATACCGGATCCCCAAAGCTGGGAGGGCAGAGGAGCAGGGAGGAAAGAGAACGAGAAGATGGCCACGGCCGGCAAAGGACGTGGCGATGGAAGGAGAAGGAGTCGGAAGAGGAAGTAGGAGAGGTGTTAGGGCAGGAGGGAGTGAGTTGTTCAGGGGAGGATGTGTAGTGGAGGGCGACAGAACCATCACAGGTGCGGCAAGGTGACAGAGGGCAGCAGGAAATCGCGGCGGAAACCGTCAGGTTGACGTCAGGATGGATCGAAAGTTCGTCAACACAGGAAGTTGATGTTGGCAAGGGGGTAGAGGAGGCGGAAGGATGGGTGGGGAAGGAGTCAGAGGGCGGATCATGGGGAAGTGGAGAGAGGAGGAGGAGGAGAGAGAAGGAGAGCAACGTGAGGCAGCAGCAGTAACAGCAGTAGCAGAAATAGCAGTAGAAGGTGCAACCCGAGTGAGCGCCGTGTGCCGTCTGCTGGTCGCGCGCCAGCGTCAGCCAGCCGTGCGCCGGCTGCGCGCTCGCCCTGCGCGCCGGCGTCACGTGCAAGGGCAGCTTGCGTGTCTGCCCACCGCGAGCGTGCTGCTTGCGTGAAAGAGTATTTCGAGGCGGTGGAGGTCGGACGCGGCGAGTCCCAACGAGCGCGGGACGTCTCTGCGACGTTTGGCTTGTAGCTTTGCAGCTTCCGGGCCTTCCCGGTGAGGTTTTTTTGCTCTGATGAGAGATCCTCATTTTACTCCACTCACGAGTGAACATTATCTGACAGCCTCTCATCCTTTCTCCTTTTGGGTCTTTTAAACACAAGCTGCTTCTCTAGAGACACCCATCAGCCAACCAAGTCCTACATTATGTCTCCCTCCCTCTGCCAACTTCTCATTTCCACTCCCCTTTTAAGATTGTCTTGGAACTGATGAATATAAAGCTGTGTGACATATAATCTTATGTACACATAAGTAGGAAACCTGTGCATTTTTTTGGGGGGGCTGTCGACTAAATATATCCTTCAGCGTCAGCTGACTGCATTTCCCAGACTACATGAATTAGGTCATGAGAGCTATTCACCTCAGTTTATTCCACTTCGCAATACTTCACCCGACGTTATTTTGCAATTTTGGTCTTCGGTGC
>CAAKHF010009080.1:0-14955 GCA_901007745.1 Hippocampus kuda
ACCCCCCCAAGTCCAGTAATTCCCAATCTGTGTGCTGTGAGAGATAATCAGGATTTTACGATTAATTTTCAGTACAATCAGTACTGTATTGTTCATCTATTTTTGCCAGTGACATATAGTGACAGGCAGAAGCATAAAATGCTCTTCCACTAGATGGCAGAAGGTATAATGACCCTTCGTATCCACTTTTTGTGACATTTTTTTAGATAAAAGGAGTGCCTTGGCACAATACAGGTTGGGAAACACTGGTCTAGTAATGGGCTGCACCCAGACCGCATCCTCCAGGACAGGGGGAAAAAAAAACAGCAAGTGACTCCATCACTTCCTGCTTCGTGAGTCTTTGGTGCATTTTTTTTTAAAATCTCCTCCCATGTGTCCAATCACTGGAGAGGACTGGGCTACTTCAGCCCATACAAACGCAGCTCGCGGCAGATAAGGACTGGATGGTCCTCCACGTAGTCTGAGCGTCCATGAAGGACACGGGCTCGTAGCGTTCGGGTCGACAACATGGGTGGTTGCTGACCTTGCGGGAGGTGCGTCGCGGGAGCGAGCCGTTCTGCAGCAGGGCTTTCAGCGCCAAGTCGTAGTTAGTCCTGGAAGACTGGCAGGAGCCCACACAAAACTTGAAAAGGACGATCTCATCCGAGTCAAAGCCGAGTCCCAGATCGCGGACTTTCATCTCTCGTTTCTCCACGCGGCAGTCCCTGCTGCTCTGCTTGGGCTGCTTGTTTTTACGTCGTCCTCTTCCGTCTCCCTTCACCGCGTCCTCGGCGTCGTCCTTTTCTTTCTTCTTCCTCTTCTTTTTCTTAGCCGAGCCTTTCGGTTGAGATTTGGAGGGGTCCGAGGAACGTGCCGTGCGGCCCACCCAGCGAGTGCTCGGATGGTCGTCCGCTTCATCGACAACGGAAGGGTCTAAAAAAATAAAAAGGACAAATAAATACAGTGTAACAAATTCAGTATTTATCCAACATCGCTAGATGATGTGCATTGCTTCCACTAACAACCTAGTGGCAAAAGCTTTTTACAGTCAGTGTTGCCAACTTTGGCATTTGGTCACAATATGTTTAGCAAATTTTTATTACCATACAGAGGATGCCAAGGAGAATACGGGTAGTTATCGTCTTCCTGCTCCTTGTCCTCCATCACCTCCGGGAGGACTGGAAGTTGTCGCTGCTCCTGGCCTCCCAGCAGGCCCGTCATGTGGTCCGAGTCCACACCCGCACCAACGGCGTCGGCTTTAACGTGAGCGCTGTTGACCAGAGGCAACAGAAACAGGAGCACCCACAGCAGCACCTAGAGGAGACAGAAGACTCGTGAGTGGAAGTTTGGTTCCTTTGGTTATGGATTAACACTTTTGCAACAAAATTCGGGTTTCCCAACACACAGATTTTCTTTCAAGTTATATTTAATGCTAGTTTTGGCAGTTGAATGAATACAAGGTTTTTTTTAACCAATGATTATTTGTGTTTGTTAACTCATTCAATCCCAGCCATTTTCACTGGCGCAACCCCCTCAATCCCAGCGTTTTACTGGATTTTGACTGATCTTGCAAGGCCCACAGAATATTTGGTTCTAATGCTCTATAAACATGGAGCCTACCAAAATAAAGTTTGGACTCTCTTCTTTCAGCAGAAAAAAAAATTGTTTCTATCTTTTTCCATTCTTCAGCAATCGGCATTACAAAATGGCTAAGTTCCATGAAAATGGCAATTCCTGGACAAAAAAAACGAAGAAAAAGAGCTTTTTGTAAAAGCATGCATTTCAAGCATGTGAGGCACCACTGCCACCTACTGGTCGTTTTTTTTTACATGATTTACAATGCAAACGGCTTATTCTCATTCAGATTGCATCATCCCCTCCTCCTCTCTATTACGCAAAAAAAAAAAAAGACAGACGTACAAGTACGTCTTTGGTAGGCGGGGCCTAATTTTAAAAAGACGTACAAGTGCGTCTTGTGTAATGAAAGAGTTCATAATGACTTCAATACCAATCAGAATAATCCTGATTGTGATTTTTTTTTAAAATTCCCCAGCCCAAGGCTTGGCACAAAAAAACAATCACTGAAGCACCGATAGCCGACTCACCTCCGCCGTCATCACAGAGGTCGTCGTCTCTGGTCTCTGCTTCCTCCGATTCCTCCATCGAGTCCCACCTGGATGCAATAAGAAAAAAAGAGGTAGAGAGGAATGTGAGAACAAGGCTTCACTTTGTCAACTTTTTCTCCTTCTTTGAAAACGGTAACATAAACTAAAAGCAAAACATGCGGGCAATATGATGATTTTATATTCACACAATGCTTCAGATACTGTAAGAAAAAAACAAACAAAAAAAAAGAACAAAGCCCCCCTGAAAAAAGAGACGTGTCAAATAAATCAGGTCCTGCATGCCCGAGGACACCGTCTTTGTTACTCCTTAAAGAACCACTGTTTGCTTCCAGCTAGTGTTGGCTTGTCGCTTCATACATCCATGCAAACAGTCCCAAACAAAAGGCAACATCTGCGATATACTTGTCAAAAGCATTCTTCGCCATTTTATTCCCCGAGCTGAGATCGCTTCATGGAGGTCCCGGTCGAAAAGCCCCAGACATGCAGGACAGGTGATAAGAGGTGTTACAGATGCAGATGTTTATATATAGTACGTGCGGCGCGTAGGATCGGGCCCGCCGCCCGTCCCCGTAACATGAGGTCATTGGGTTCCTTTGTTGCCCCCCCAACACCCTCACTCCCAAATGTCAGAGGAGGTCAGCGCATCAGGTGTCGGCAAAGGTCCAGCTCCCTCATCTGTCTTGCACGTGACACTATTGGTGTTAGGGTCAAGGCCAAAGGTTGACAACTCATTCGCAACTTGTTTTAGTGCAATTCTATGGAGCTCCAAACAGTCCATGATGATGATGATGATGATGAAGAAAATGATTTTCATATAAGAACACTGGAGAACAATTTGGAAAAAAAAAATCTGTTGAGTTAGGTTTATATGCTGATTAACCCTTTCAGGGACGGCGGTTACGACAGTGGACAGCTTATCATGTTATCAGGTTGCAGGGTGCATGAAAGGGTTCAAACTAAAATTCGAATGCGTAGTTCAAAAATCAGTTTTGCAGTTTACCAGATTAGCAAAATTCCACTGATTAATTGTATTAAGACTTGACATCTTACGACAGTTGGAGTCATATTGAGCTACGTGGCAACTTGATGAGAGGTGTGTGCAGATCCCATTACATCTGCAAACAGGAAGCTCGCATAGTAGGAATGAAGGGCAATCCGTGTCGGCTTTTCTCTTAATCGTGAGCATGCCATAGTTAAGTTCTATTTCATTTCATGCAGGGTTTTTTTTGTTGAGTTTTCAACTGTTCTAACTATGCCATAGCTGTGTTTTATTTACATACATAAGCATTTATTGATGATTTTTAGAGAACATGGGGATCATATAGCTCCAATACTTGTACCTGAAAATTGAGATCCATTTTGGATCCCGCACCCAAAAGTTGGTAAAAAAAAAAAAAAAAACAGCTGTCAGACCCAACTCATCAAAAATTGGTTATTGTTACGAATTTTTTCACATTTGGTTCTGGAAGTGCCGTGATGAAAAGATCACTTTACTCCCAAAGGTGCTAACTGAAAACCACTTCGACCATCTCAAAGCCACTGAGTACAACTTTGGCCCTGCGGCACGACCATAATAAAGTATCCTTCATTGTGTTCGCTGATTTCACTGATAAAAAGTGTACCAGTAGTACTTATTTCCCAATCACAAGCAGTCCAAGAGCAACAAACGTCCTCTTTTGTCATTATTGTATTATTTCAATCCTGTGTGGTTTTTCTTCCTCACAACGCGGAGGGTTCGGCCCGAGGACAACGATAAGACGTTGAGGAACATGGCCGACATAATTCACACAGAAAGACAGCGAACACACCACGGCTGCATCCCGAAACCAAACTATCCGCACTATCCTCTGCCTAACGTCTCCAAGTTAACCCTTACATCCAGTTCCTTTTTCATGTGCATTTTTTTTTAATTAATCAGCCGATTAATCGGTAATTTTTTTTCTGCCAAAAACTGAATACATCTTTTTTTTTTCTCATATAGGATTTTTTTTTTCCTCAATTGTTTTTATTACCGGTAGTCTTTAGGCATGGAAAAAAAATAATGGCAGTGGATGGCAACACACATTGTAGTGGTTGATGCGCAACTGTGACATGAATGACTGATACAGTAAATGGATGACTAATCCTTCATCAATGAGAAAAATTCAAGTGTATTTTTAACACTCATTTTTGGAGGAAAAACAACTACTCGACTCTGCAACTACTCTTAAGCGTCTGTCTGCCATAATTGCCATCACTTAAATGTTAGCTCTGATAGCATCGTGAGTTTATGACCCCCCGTGTTACATCTCTTGGTCCAACAAATTGATTCTTTGTTGATGGTTTTATTTCTACATGGCTGGTAGTTGAATCTGCAGGTCCGCCCTCCGTATGACTTTGGTCCCTGTGCTCTTCTTGTGCTGTTTGACTGTTTCAAGATTCCCCCCGTGACACTTCAAAGAGCAACAGGTGCATGTTTCTGTGGGAACCTGTGCAAATACGATGGGAACAAAAACCAGTTCTTGGGACCGTTTCAAATTCCCCCGTGGACACCATCCCGCTGCCCTGTAAAAATAAACATATGGACGGCTTGGACGCTTTTAGTGTTCCGAGAGTCCCATTTATGACCCTTCGAGTGTATGTTTCTGCAAATGTGGTGGAAACACAGACAGTTCTTGGGACTGTTTTAAAGTCCTTGGTCATCACCAACCCCACAGTCACATAAATAGAAACATATATGACTTGGATTCTTGAAAGAATGACATTTAACCCTTACAGGGACAGCGGTTACTTTAGTGGGCAGCTTATCCTGTTATCAGGTTACAGGGTGCATGAAAAGGGTTTTTGTCTATTTTGAGTCACTGTATAAAATAGTCTTCAAATGCCAAGGTGAAAGGCGAACATGTTATGGGATTTGTATTGCTAATTGGGCCCAAACAGTATGTAAGGGCGAAAAATTGACAGCGGTGTTAGGCGGGATGGTTGAGGGGTCAGTAGCACGCAGGCGTTCATTTGCGAGGAGAGTCCCATTCAGAGTTCCTAATGCCACAGCTGGGAGTGCTTAGCCTCTTTTTAGATGAGTGCGCTGCGAGTCTACGGGGGCCCGTCTGCTGGTTCATTTCACCCTGGCACTCTGGAGCTGTTTACAGTCCCATGCCTGCAGCCTTTTCAGGGATGCGTTGAGGGGGGTGAGGAGAGAGGATGGAAAGCCGTTTGAGCGTTTATTCAATATCCTTCATATCCAGCTTATGGTCTACGCACGACTATGCGCTCTGTCATCACTACTAAGACATTTCAGCACACTACACGGGCCAATTTTAACATACGACGACAACTCTGCAACCGTACTAGTTGAGATGTACACTTTTATTAGGTAGTTGTTTTCACCAAGGGTGAGAATAGTTTTGGATTTTCCATCATAGTTAGCTTTAGCATAGTTAGCATAGATCGTTTTTATTTCGTCTTAATTTGTTTTGGGTTTTTTTTTCAATTAATAGTTTTAATTCGTTTTAGAATGTGTGAGTTAATTTTAATTTTAGATTTTAAAAAATGGTTCCTTTTAGTTTTTAAAATTAGTGTTAGCTTTTTATATCTTGCTAATAGATCGCTAGATGATCGATAGATAGATAACATCGTTCGGGATGCATATATAACAACTCGATATCATGCTGTGTATCAAGTATCGTGATAATGCCAGTATGCAGATCACTCTTAAAAATGAAATAAATGCTCCTCTTCGGACAGTATGTCATTGAATACCTATAACAGGTGTCCAACTTTGTATACTCTTTAAACAAATTCTGTCATGCTTTCAAATTTTCCCCTTAGCACAATTAGCTAGCTACCTGTGCTTATATTGTCAAAAATGTCAAAGCCTTTTTTTTCTTCTTCTATGAAAGCCTTTCCCTTTCCTTTTCCGTGAACAGTCTCAATAGTTTGTCAAAAAGATTAAAACGTGACTTCTAAATAATTTGGTTGTCATAATCATGAATGCAATTTCGACCAGCTGGATTTGCAATGGATGAGAGGTTAACTAAATGTGTTTGTGATTAAGGATGTGGGTGCCTACTGTATACTGTTACATGCTTAGAGCTGGCTGCTTGCCGACACTCTCTATAAACCTCTCACCTTGTTAAAAAAAAAAAAAAAAAAAAAAAACAGCACCAGCATCTCTCTTGTTTCACCAACCTTCTCTCATAATGACCCTCTATTAGGGACAAAATAACGCTCTGTGCAGCGTGCGCGTGCACGCACGCAAAATGACCTCCAGGGTTAACCTGTCACTAACATGGTGCCTGATTGCAACAGTACAGTAAATCACTGCTGGCTCAATAAAACACACCTGTGGTGTAAGAGGAGATGTGGGAGAGGCAGAACACCGGGAGAGCTGCCTGATCACTACCAGACACCCAACGATCCGTGGCGGTGGGGTCCCTAAAAATGCACAATGTGAGTGTATGCTTAACAGCTTTGCGCACTGGAGAATAGATGCATTGTGTTTTTTTTTTTTGGGGGGGCGGGGGTTCAGTTTAGATGCGATCACGATGCCATGCCAAGTGCCTCAAATTAGACCTGGATCAGTTGATTAAACCAGTGGTTGTAGAACTTGAGTTCGCAAGATGGATATAACCTATTTAAAAACTCCATAGGTCTGCATTTAGAGCATTTCTGTCATTTGATTTGGAAGATCTTTAAACACACTTGAGATATTCATTAATCTCTTTCTTATCCGCAAAAATGATCTTGAAGACTTCCTGTTTTCACTCTTCTACTTCCAAATTGACATAGTGTTAAACACAATTGCATGCCATCGAGTGGCTGATTGTGGAATCACACCCAAAATAAACAGTTATAACTGGACAAAAAAACAAATTTGCAAAATATCGGACCGTGAACCCAGGACCTACGGTGGGAGGGGTTGAACTGTACTCAGCTCATTTCTTCTGCTACAGCATGCAGTTAGCTAGCTTGCTATGTCTACACTCCAAAAATACATCTTCCCATCTTCTCTAGATGGTACAATTTACAGTTCTGTATCTTTATTTAAATCCCCAAGAGAGGAGGTGACGCCGCAGACGAGCCCGCTGCCTATCCGCCAGTCAAGAGGAGCCTCCCGAACATGTTATGTTGTGAGCTAGCTTGTGAGCTAGCTGGAGGCTAGCGCCTGTTGTCTTGGCGTGGAACAGCCTTGACATGACGCGCTAGGATATATTCCAGCCACCAGAGGCTTTAAGCAGATATAAGGCATGTGTTGGTATAAGAAAGATGTGAGACAAAGTTGCATTTTTTTTCCACTTATGAGAGACTTTAAACAAAACTGGAATATGCCTAAAACTTTTTATAGCACTGGACATTTCATATTCAATTAATATGCATACACACAAAGTTCATAGATTTACTCTGCAGGAAAAAAAAATAATAGTGTACAGTAATTGTGTGGGGGGGTAATCGTATGATAAGAATTCAAACTAGAGAATAGTTGTTTCCCCGCCTGGTCAGCACGCTACTTAAATTGGCGTTTTTCTCTTCTTCCCCTAATCCTGCTTGATGTACCTTTGAAAAAAAAAAAAAAAAAAGGACAATCGAAAAAAGTCTTTCACATCCTTTACTCGCCAGGACTGCACATTCCGTAGTGAATCTTCGTCGACGCAAAATTCACTATTACGAATGAGAAGATAATAATTGCGTTGGAGGTAATCGTATGATAAAGGGAATTAAAAAGAGAGACTAGGTTATTGTCCAGAGGAAGCAGGAATGAAAAAAAGCTAATTGAAGCTTTGAATGAGAGGAGAGATAAAGTTAAATCGGGGTAGCAAAGGGAATGTCAAATTGCGAGTGCAGACGGAAGGCCACTCAGACTGTAATCCCATAATCCCGAATGGACAGACGGGATGTAATTGCTCGTTAGTGCCACTTTCTACTCGCAGTTCTGTCACTGCTCGAAAACCACAGAGGGCTGTGCCAAAATGAGAAACAGATAGCAGGTCACATGCAGATGGACATGCACCCCCGCTCGCCTCACATGCACACACGTTGCGTCTTTGCCAATTTCTCACACGCCGGGGTCGGGGTAGGGGGCGGGGGGGCTCATGGTAATCAGAGGTGCGGACACCAGCGAACCTGGAGGAGGATGGTAAGGGGTTGAGGGTATCTTTATGTGTGAACCCCCCAGGTCCCACTCCCAACTCTGCACGTTTCCCACCTGGAGGTTTTATTAAGCCGCTAACAACATCTCATTCTTTCGGGGAAAGTAAAGGCCGGGGGGGTCAAATTGGGTGGGAGGCAACATATGTGGAGGGAAATCGTGCTGAGCTGTGAGGAATAATGTGTCACAAGCCGTAGGGGCTGCAAGTGGCTCCAAAGTGGACCTGACGGCGTTTGAGGCCAGTGTCTTTTGCAAAGGCTGAAAAACTCGCAATCGGGCTACAGTATAGTCAAGTCCTGCATGTTACCTCAGCCAAGTTAAACATTTGGATATGGACTAAAAATCTATTTTTGAACGTTTTTCAAGTAGAGTGGTGCCTCAAAACACCTCATCTCACCACACCATATCACAAAGCATCTTTCCCCATTGAAAGGAATGGACACGCCATTAATCCGTTCCTATGGAGCTTCCTATGGAAGTGTGGAACTTCCAATGGTGGAGTAAAACATTTTGACCGGGCTATGTCGTTTAATCATACTGTAAATTTATTGGAACATATTAATAAAGGATTGGATGTGGCTGGTAAAGTCGTTTGAACATTTTGCTGAAGTTGTTCGGACGTATAACAGGTAGGCTTATTGCTTAAAATGTGCATTTTCCCCATAATTCACATCACGTACAATTGCACATGCGCAAGTTAATAACCCCAAGGCATTATGGGAAAAAGTGCTACAGTTTTAACATTTAGCCTACATTTAGCAATACATTTGAACAACTTTATCATTACGTTCGAAGGACTTTGCAGTACGTTCGTACGACATAGCAAAAAATGTCCAAAATATTGCACTGGTGTAAATAATCATATAGTAATGACAGGGTTTATTATGAATCTAACTTGTTTTCTCGGCAGTTCGTTTACAGCGGTCAGTCACATTGCAGCGGGGGATGTCGTGTCTAGTGGGATTCATATCTTAAATACTTGCTGAGCTCATCAGTTCGGTAATAATGCTTGTCGTTCTATGGAAGGAGAAAGAGAAGAAACATGGACACCCTATTAACCTAAACATTTTCGAAAATGACAAAAATGTGATTCGCAGGACAGTGATGATATGACAGTGAGTACTGTGATATTGTCTATCCGCACGTTGTCGCTGAACCATCTGGTTACAGTGCTTTATTTAAAAGGTTCAAGCACCACAAACGTAGATGCTAATTAGTGTTAGCATCAAGCTAGCGGGGCCTTTCTTTAGCTGTTTTAAATGCAGGTGAGGTTCTGTGTGTGTGGTGTGCCGTGAGACTTTTCTAATGTAAAATACATGCCTTGGCAAAAAAACGGTCAGGGGGAAACTCCGCATTTCGTCTTTGTCATTTGTCATCGTAAGAAATGCTGGACTAGCGTCCCACTGCGGGTCGTGTTTGACCTCAGAGTCGCACTGTATTGTTGCTCGGCCTCGGCGGAGGTCTGCGCATTGAAAGCTGTACGAAAAAAGATTTATTGTCGCAGCTCAGTGACATGGCTAACGTCAGCTGCTCATTCATGCATCCAGGGATTTATTTCCAGTTGTTTCTGACCACCTGCTGGACTTACTCTGCTTTTTTTTTTTAATTCTGTTTTTTCGGCTCAGGGAAAACATCTGGCTCACTTAGTGGCGCTTGCGAAGAGCAGATTTTCAAAACAGCAAACCCGAAATTGCGTGCCGTAAAACAAAAACTTTAAGAGTATTCGACACTCTGCAGAGCTGAGGAAGGGCTTATATTTCTCCGTGGAGTCATCCAAAATATTTATGAGAGTGTTTTAAGATGCATTTTATGTCACGCTGCGGTGATTATCTACGTGATTACTGGCTTGTGAGTACTTCTAGTTAACTAGTGGCAGATTTAAGAGGGCCAGAACACATTTGAAGCTTGGCCTCAAGTCAGACAATACAACCTGGACTTAATTAGAAGTTCCAATTAGGGAAAACATATTGGGTGCCTGATGAGGAATCTGAGTAAGTGATTACTGGTTTCCTGCTTGCCTTCCCTCCCCACCAAAGAGCTCCAGCTCGAGAGCAAAATGTCTAATGGTTCTATCGTGGCCATGAATGTGGAGAACAACGCGTTTGAAGTGGGGCAGCGTTCACACATGGAGCTTCATGTTGCCAAAAGGTGCGCCGACAGGATTTTTTAATTTACTTTATATTTTTTTTGTGGGGGGGGGGGCAGTGCTGTAAAATACGCATGGCACCTGGAGCTGCAAACTGGGTGACTTTTTTGAGATTGAGGAAAAAAAAAATGTTCGAGGTTGTAGAAATTGTGATGATTTTCTGACGAATATGAACAGTGTTTCAGTTGGAAAATTCAAGTAAGTGTTCCAAAATCCTGGTTTTAGAATGCCTATCCATTTTGCATTGAAACAGTTAGATCGATCACCATTTCAGGTGTTATTTCCAGGAATAGTGGTTGCTTACAGTGGTGCACTGTAACACACATGCACTCATTAATAACATCCATGTGGCATATGATGCTTTTAATCAACAAATATAGGAACACATGGAGCAACCAATGTAATTCGCAGGCATGTATTCTTTATCCTCAAAACTGATTACAATTCTTTCAGGACACTGGAGGGAGTTTTGATCCGTTTCATGCACTATGTGTCTGAATTTTACTGCCCCGCCAGGTGGCCGCGGTGCACAAACCAGAAGGAGCAGCATAATGCTCATTGAATTGAAGCTAACAAAAAGGTGAAACCGTTGAATTCTTTATATTCTATTTATTGACGTAATTACTGTTGAACATTATAGAATGCTCTTTCTGTGGGTACACCGTTTTCCTCCCATATTCCAAAAATAGGCATGTTAGGTTAATTGAAGTCTCTAAATTGTCCTCAGGTATGTATACGAATGTAAATGTTTGTTTGCGGGCTCGATAGTATTTAGATCTGGTGTTTGGAGAAAACCTTCCACTTCTTGTCCCCCACCGTTGAACGACGCGGTTGTTTGTTTTGATACATTATCTTGATGCAAGATGAAATATTTCACTTTGGTTGTTATCTTCAGATTAAAAACAAGATGTTTCTGCAGACCTCTGAGGTCATTTCGCCGCTGCTGCTGTTGCCGCCGCCACCACGTGTCACATCGATGAAGATTAGCGAGCCCGTCCCGCAGAAGCAATCGCCTCCGCTGAGTATCACAGAAGCGCTTAAATGTTGAGATCATGTGCACGTCCTTTGTGTCGCAAAGCCTTTCATCACTACAGGTTAATCTTTATCTTATCAGTTATTGAAACCGAGATCATTTCTATTACTCGTCTCAGTAGCTGCTTTCATGTTCATGTTCTTCAATCCTGTCCCCTGGAAGTTGATGCTGACGCGAAGTTTTTGGGTCTTTTATTACAGCTCTCAAAAGAGTGCCGCGGGTCTGCTCTTGTGTGTCTCCAACAGGTGGCAGAGGAGTGCCTTCCCTCCAGCGTGCACACCTGCTGCCCATGTGCATCACCTAGCAGAGTATTTGAGGACTGCCGAATCGTCAGGTCTCCGTCGGATTATTGACCTTGTTTGCTAATCATGCTCAAGTCTTGATTTCTAGAGTTCTCGATGTCGTCATTGTCATTTTTGCTCTCTCGTCCCGTATTTGTAAGTATTGATGTTATTTTGTCTTGCTCTTGTTTAGTTTTCGTGTCAGCGGACTCTTGCCATTTTGCTTATATTCTCGACTTTACTATTATTACCTTTTGCAAGCGCTTTTTGTTTATGCCTTGTTTTTCCGAGCTGCTTCTGACCATCGATTTCTGTTTATACTTTGTCGGTGCGCTTTTTCAGACAATAAATATTTTTGTTACGTTGTTATGAATTTTTGAAACGAAAATTTATGAAATAATGGGGGGAAAAAATTGTGACTGAAATAAATGGAGCACTTTTAAAAAAAAAAGATAAACTACATTGTACGTTGATAAAACAAACTACAACTATTTGCACTTAAAGGCAAAAATCTCCCTTGTTTTCATATGTGTCAATTAATTTCATAAATAAGCTCTCAGGGTTTATTTTGAGTGTACGTTGTATTAATTTTGGTATTATTGCTCATTCGTAAAGGAGAAAGAAGTCACGATGATCTCATCTCAATTTGACTTTAGTATGAAATTTGGGCCTCATTGTCGTATTAACGGCAACAGGTGGACACGAGTTTAATTCTATGCCTTCTGCAATCTAACGGAAGATAATTTAATTGTTCTGCAGGTCACTTTATTTCACTGGCATAGATAGACAAAGAAGCGTTATTTGAGTAAATCGATCATTTTCAGACCAACTGAACGAAACTGACCCGGATAATAGCAGGATATCACTAGCTAAGCCGGCACAATTTTTGCATCAATTTGCCATCCCAGCGTTAATTGGCGATTCGGAAATCAACTTGCCTTGCGGGCCACCGTAGAATCCTGCATAAAGTATGAAAGCACAAACCGCTCTTCGTTTGTGCTCGAGGAGCATTAGACACGGACAAAAAGATGTTCTTGCTGCCTTACCGCACTTCTTATTGGCAACAAGGAAGAACATTGTTCATTTTTTAAGAAAATATATATTTTAAAACATTTTTTTGTGAAAGGAATGACAGTGAGAGAAAAAGTGTCAAGGAGTGCCGAGGATAGAAAAAGGCCTCCACGCCAGCTCAGGAATTCTAATGACCCTGCTGTAGGATTTTCCACATCAGCTGTAACTTCCTACATGGCAACCGCTTCGACAAGATTAAGCTTGCAGGGTCACTGGAAAGTTATGCTAGTATGCAGTTAGCACCAATTACCGGTGGTGGGAAATAATTCAATACAAATTCTTTGTTACAGTATTGAAGTAGATTTTCCAGGTACTTGATTATATTCTTTTGGACTTTTACATTTGAAAGTAGTTTCTACTTCCTACTTTGTCAAACTAGACCTTTTTTTTTTTTCAACGTTTGCGGATGACGAGCGGACCTAAAAAGAGACGTGAGAATGCTTTGCTGTGGACGTCGAATGAGATCGAATTTGTTGAAGAGAAACATGCGCAGGGGGTTCAGTTATTACAACGACTACATTCAGCACAATGGTGAGTTATAGTCACTTTTTAAGCCTGTCAGGGACAGCGGTGTCTCAAAGTGAAACTGGTCCGTGTCACCAGGAAAAATATCAGTGACGTCATCGATTTACTGTCGTCGACATGAATATCATCACATTATCGTCGACGACAACAAATCTTTCGTGGTTTAACACATGCGGACGACAAAACTTGGATCAGCTGCGCGACGGATCCGATAAAGGGAACGGGATGCGTGAGTGCCGAGGTGAAGACGTCCTCCCGACATGACAAACGCGTCTCCTCGATGTTCTTTTCCCCTGTGTCTCACGGAGACAGCCTCGCCGCGTCCCTGACCCCAATAACCCGAATTCCTGCCTGATTGAGTTGCTTTTAAAAGGAAGCCACACAGAGAGCGCTCGGCTGATCCTCACCTTAAATGGGAAAACTTTTGGACGTGTGGGAGAGATGATCAGAGGGAAAGATTTCCTCTTTCCGGTGCTTGTGAAAGCCGAGAAAGAGAGAGAGAAAGAGAGAGAGGGAGAGCCTCATACCCTTGCAAATAGCGCCCAACCGCTTTAGACCATCGCAAATAGCTGCAGACCATTTTGAATGGTATCAGATCGTACTGAAACCAACCAAATCGGATCGTTCCACTTTAAAACGAACCGTCCCTGATGTGGCCGAGTGAGTGACATCAGGCACTCCGAGTGCCGCTGTCCCCGTGCGCTACTGTTTGCACCATGCTCCTTGCGTGTAGTTTCATTTTGTATTGGGGGTGTGGGGCTGCCGAGCCCGTTCAGTAACCTGCTGAAGGCGCATCGACAACTGTGGCCCTCCTTGCCCACATGCCAGGGCGCTGCAGAACTTTTATTGCTCCATTTTTGTATCTGAAGCGCTGCTTGGAAGTCAAATTTGGGCTTGTAATACATACTGTCGTAAAAAAAAAAAATAATAATAATAATCTACTCTCCACTTGAAAAACGTGCCAGTTTCTCATAAGGTACCATAGTATGCTGTAAAAAACAGAGCATGAAGGACATGGATTTAATAAAGGCCAATTCCGAATATAACTGACCATTAAATATATATTTCATTTATAAAATAACTGTCAGGACCCTTAACACAACAATAAAGACACGAATTAGATTTAGAATTAGTTTTCCAATAGTTTGTCCTTTCGCATTTGTCAAATCAGAGAAAACAATTTTTGACTTTTTTTTTGGAGGGGTGGGTGCTGTCATGTCATTATTTTTGTTTATGCTGTAATGTGTAAATGTGTTTAAAGAAAAAAAAAAAGAAGAAAAAAAGCATAAATCGGCATGAATTGGCACCCCATAAAAAAAAAAACCATCCTTTTTAAAAAAAATCAAATATCGCCCGATTGGATAAATCAGCGCCGCAGTAAAAAAAACTCCAATAACCTGAGCTGTGGAAAAATCTGCGATGGAGCTGCGCTTCGAACGAACACTGTCTTGGGAAAAGTGATCTAGTCATGACACACATACGCCAAGTCCCTTCCCGCTTGACCTTTTTGTGCTCTCGTTGTTATTTCTCTAAATTAAGCCCACACTAAGAAAAGTAACACACATACACACGGACACACACACACACACACACACACAAGGAGTGTGTGTGATTAAAACTAATTTAACTTCGCCTGATATCAAAAATAAAAATTTTCCACCATTTCTAAA
>CAAKHF010009082.1:7076-18123 GCA_901007745.1 Hippocampus kuda
GGGGGGGGGAGGGGGGGGGGGGGGGGGGTACTTCTTGTGATCACAGTGACACAGACAGTGAAATGAGACAGAGAGAGAGAATGGCAAACTCAAAAGTCTAGCCAGAAGACATTGACTGAGCTTTATTTATTCACGCATCACTTGGAGCAAGACGGAAACCGTCGACAACAACGAAGCCAAGCGATGGTCTCCTGTATTTACCTCAACAGTGAGGAGACATTTTACCCAAGGGGAGGCTGAGAGCAGCGAGAAAACACCGCCAAGTGTAGCAGCTCAGCATCAGAGTTAACACACAGCATCGGGGTATACTTACATGAATGTGTGTAATTTTTGGGGCAAACTTATCCTTCATTTTTTTTGCCAGTTGTGTGCCCTTTCTGAAAAAGATGCCAAAGCCATGGCTAATATCAAATTCACCCCTGGACATCATCTTGTCATGGTCAACAGAATCCTTACAGCAATAGCCTCACTTAGATCATCGCCACCTAGCCCTCTCTCTGAGCGGGGAAATGGCAGTAAAACAGGCCAAAGTGTAGACTCTTTGTGGTTTAATGTAGAAATATAATGTATAAATAAGGGAGCTAAATGTGTCCATGTTGTCTCTGTAGGGTCTGCTGGTGGCCATTTTGTACTGCTTCGTCAACAAAGAAGTGAGATACCTCTGTAACGTCCTCCACTCGTCCCGTTTTCGCACCCTCCATAACGCGCGTGTTTGCAGGTTCAGTCGGAGGTCCTGAAGAAGTGGAAGCGCTGGAAACTGGGCCGAAACATCGAGGAGGAATACCGCCACACATACAGCAACACGCCCAACACCAAGACGGCCAGCCTGCTCAACCACGTCTCGCAGCGGATGCCCCAAGTCACCGACGGTTCCACCAAGCCGCCAACGCCCGTCTGCAGCCCCGAGGAGTGGCACGTCTTGGTGGCCAACGGCAAGGCGGCGGACCAGCACGAGGGCACGCTCAGTAACTGCACCATGGTGGATGACATGGACCTTCTGGACAAGGCCAAGAGCGAACACGCCGAGAGCCGCCACTGACTTGAAGCTGTCTTTATCCTGCACTGAGCGGCGAGGACAGACGCTGAGCGCCGCGCGGTAGTCTGAGGTGGTCCATGTCGGCATATCTCAAGGCAGACGAGCCATGTGAAATAATACCACAACAACAACAACACCGAAACCTCACACTGAAAAAAAAACAGACGTCATTCGAGCCTCTGCTTTTGTTTGTGTGCGTGTTGCAGTAGCTGAGGAAAAACTGGACACACACATAACAATCGACTGCAGAGTGGCAGTTACTCGAGCGCAGACCTCAGCCAAGGCCCTGATTCGAAGAGTCCTTCAAATGCAGACTTGCTGTCCCAAAAATGTTAATAAGGTGACTAAAAATGTACAGTAAGTGTTATGCTTATAGCTACTGACTCATCTAATCGGGGTATGAGCCAAAGTCTTATTTAAGGCCACGCTGATCAAATCGAAGCCTTCTCCTTCAGTAAATGTGAACACGAGTGGGCAATGTGGATTTAATATGTTGTGTTGATATTTTTGCATTTCTACCGAAATCTGTGTGCTGTTTGCATGTTCTCCCCCCGTGCCTGCGTGGGTTTCTCCGGTTTCCTTCCATGTCCCAAAAACATGCAGCGTAGGTGAATTGAACTGACTACCGCTCAGTGACAGCTGTGATTGGCTCCATATATATCTATATCTCAAAAACATCTGTTAAAATGACAAATGCTAAGACGTAGCCACCCAGCGTGACAATGTGAAATGTGTGATGCAACCAGGCTTCAATTTGGGGTTGTGGAGGTCAGGATAATTGGGGCAAATATTTTTTAGAATCCACGTACATTCTTGTCTCGATAAGTATGACCTCCCAAGAATGTAAATTCCTCAAAAACATCGAGCAAAATTAGAAATGCTAACGTGTAGCCGGCTAGCATTGTAATATCAAAAGTGTGGCGCAACCAGAAAATAGGCTTGTCATGGTGTTTCAGAGTTGACTTGACCGCGTTGGCTTTCTCTAAAAAAAAAAAAAAAAATTGGGTCAAAAGTGGAAAATTGCCTTGAAAAGAATCCATGAATGCCCTGTCTTAACATCAGATATGGTAAAACCACCCAAGAGCGTAAAATCCTCCAAAACGACTGTTGGAATTAGTAATAATAACATGTAGCCACTTAGCATTATAACATCACATGTGTAACATGACCGGAAAATTAGCTTGACAGGACATTTCGCACTTGGTTCCGAGTGCTTTCCACACAGCTTGTTGAAGCCAGCGAGTTAAGGATGCAGGTGAAATGTTAGCATTGTGACTGATTTCATTCTTCATTGAGAAATGAAGTGAATCCACACCAAGTTGTTTTGGTGTCATCCTGCAAACCTTGGTGGAGGTTTGGAAAATATGTCCTGTTGTGTGCTGATTTTGCATCTGTGTGCATGGGAAAGTGGCAGCTGCTCTGGCCAGGTCATTCCTGGTTTACATGCGGGACACCCCCCCTCCCTCCCCACCACCAAAGAGGTCAAGGGAGGCTATGGGATGTATTAAAAATAACACGTAATTGCTTCTGCAGCCTTCGAAGTACTTGTGTCGCTAAATCCGGCTCCTGTGCATGGATACCGTGCAGACCAAAGTACTGGCCAAACTGACTATGAGCTCGGTTCAACTTAATCTCAAAGGTGTTTGTGTGTCTGTGGTCTACAAAAACAACCCCAAACCCTACAAAACTCCTCCCTCAAATAAACGGCATGCTCAAATCGTCTTAAGGCAAGGCAGGCAGATTTGTTTATAGAGCGCATTTCATACACAAGGTAACTCAATCTGCTTGACATGATTAAAAGTACTATATTTAAAAGCAAAGAGGATTTTTTTTTTAATCAATGCCTCCCTCAAATATATGCCATGGCCCCAAAGACAATTCAAAGTGCTTTACATGAACCCTTAAAAGCATTCCAGAAAGAGAAACAAAAGATTATGACATGGCAAAAATCACAATAAAATCATCCAAAAGAATTAGATTTGATTGTTTAAAAGCAAGCATCGCCCATTTGCAAAGATAGCGTGGAAATGGGGATTAAAACAAGGGAATAAAGGACTGGCTGGCGCATGACATTGCTACGCGCACCAATCATGTTTCCAGCCCTGGTTGAAATGAACTGTCAGTTTGGGCAGACTTCAGCTAGTCACGGAGTTTGTTTCACAGGTGAGGAGCAGATGACCTTAATGCTGCTTCACTTTTGTTTGCTTCTGGTTCTGGGAACACACAAGAGACCCGTCTCAGAGAACCTGAGGGGTCTGGATGCTTCACCGGGTACGAGTACATCTGGCATGTATTTTGGCCCAAGACCATTTCGAGATTTATAGACCAGCAGCAAGATTTCAAACTCTATTTTTGACTCACTGGAAGCTAGTGTCGTGACTTGAGGTCAGGTGCGATGTGGTCCAGTTTCCTGGTTTTTGTAAGGACTCTGGCGCCACCATTTTGGATCAACTTGCCTGAGTGATTTTTTTTTTTTGTCTTTTTTTTTAAAGGTCACCTCTAACGACAGCATTAAAGTCATGTGGCCTACTGAAAATAAAAGCACGAACACGTTTTTCTGTGTCTGGTTCAGACAGAAAGCGCTTAATTTGAGCTACGTTTTGCAGGTGGTAATAGGCAGAATAAGTCATGGCTTTGAACTGGTTATTAAATTTCAGGTTCAGAGTCAATAATTAAAGCCAAGATTTCGTCACCAATTAGTCCATTCCTGGTGTTCTGGGCTAGACACCTCCTTCAAAGAGACAACGTGGCCAATTAGTTGCACGGCGTGTCATCCATTTATGACTGACGGACGGCCCGCCTCAAATAAACACCGTGCCCCAATTTCTCCCTTGTTTGGTTATCCGTTCAAGACAAATAAATGCCTCCCTCACCCACCACCACAGTCATGCAAAAGCACTCTCGTAAATGGATGGGCGGAGTCCAGTCCAAGTTTGGGCGAATTGATCACTTTTGAGACGTGCCCCAATCCGTGTGGCGCTAGCATGCCACCCCAGTGTTGCTCTGTGTTCAAATCAAGACTCCAAATGCACAAAAGTGCACCGCGCCACAAACCGGAGTTGTTTGGGGTCAAGTTCTTGCTGTCGCACCGATTTTTTTGAGACGCGGTGTGACTCGTCGTCCGCAGGGGAAGTTGCCGCGAAAAGGGGCATGAAAGGACCAGCTTCCTGCCGCAAAAGGGTTCCTGCAACGCAACGTGCACTGCCTCACTTTCTCCTCCGGGGCCGTGGACACTTACGAACAAGGCTTGAGGGACAAACAAACATATTTTTGGTACGTTTTGTTTTTGCGTGCGGAACTGCTTGCGCGGTGTTGCGTATTCATTTATCATGCAGCACATTCACCGCTCACTTGATTAGGTACACCGGCCGGCCTGCCCCATCTTGCTTGAAGGCGGGATTTGTGAAATATTGGCAATGTGTGAAGCATCCAGGTAGTGTGTGTCCTGGATGCACGTCTTTGTTTCTGCGGGGCCCTGTTGAGCGGCTTGCTGCTGTGTCCTCATGTGGACAAAGTTAGTATTGCAGGATTAGGTCGGGGGGATCAGGTCATTTCCTTCCCCGCGATTGGAAGCCGGAAACAGTATTGAGCGTATTCACACCGTGGTGCTGCTACATGGAGGCGCTATGTTCCGTTTTCGAGCTGTTGTACAACATTGAGTCGAAAAGCATCAAGATATGTACAGTATGTATACCGTGAGTGGAGTCGATGTGTCCGTTTCTTGCAGATAAATAAATAAGCTGTGACCTGGATGTTGTTCTTGTTGGGGTCGCTTGATCCTTTTTTTTTTTCTAAGTGGTTCTACTATTTGAATGTATTCTTTAAAATGACCCATGTTTCTCTTCAAGGTGTACAGTCGATTTTGTGAGTGCTCAAGTTTAAACAGTTGATCATTTTACTGTGTGTGTGTGTGTGTGTGTGTGTGTGTGTGTGTGTGTGTGTGTGTGTGTTTGTGTGTGTATATCTTGTGTCCGAAGTGGTGGAAGAGGGAATAAAAACCTCGTGTCAAAGGAATTTTGTTTGAGCTGTGTCTTTTGTTTGGGTGTGAAATGAAGCCAACGATGAATATAGCTTGAACGTCCCCGATGAATTTTAGCAAGTCGGCTGCTGCTCAACAAACAGCACACGCGCTGGATCGTGTCGGGCACAACCTAAGGCCCAAGTCGACCCCGAAAGCAAACAAAACTCCTTAGGAGCTGTCATAAAAGCCCCAAAACAACATTTCCTGTAACCCACAATTGCTCACAATCAAAGTAGAAAAATTAGTTTAAGTGTGGCCTCGGAAGAGTTGAGACTAAATAAATACCTACAGAGTTGTGCAACCCCGGTCCTCGAGGGCCCCGACCCAGCCTGTTTTCAATGTCGACCTCCTCCAACACACCTGATGCAAATGATCAGCTCATCAGCAAGCGCCTCAGAAGCCTCATAACAATCCTGATCATCATGGAGGAGGGAGACATCGAAAGCATGCTGGATAGGGGCCCAAGAGGACCGGAGATGGACACGCCCGCCCCTGCCTTCAAGCAACAGTAAAGATAAGAATAATTCAGTCAATCCATCCATCGCCTATAGACAAAGTAGATGTGTCCAAACAAAGCTCAACCCACTAATGCAAACATAATTAATCTGGCACCCAGACGCCACAATATGGTGCCAAAGCACTACTTTTGTCACAATAAAGCTCATCAACTCACTTCAATATAATTCCTGAACACCGAGCTGCTGCACAATAGCATTTTTAGGAGCCCAAGATGCCAAAAGATGGAGCCAAAGCACTACTTTTGTCTAAATGGGACTCAACTCACTTGGCACCCAGATGTTCCACAAGACATGGCATTTGTCGGAATGAAGCCCCTAAACTCACTCTAACATAGTTCCTGGGCAAAGAGACGCCGCACAATGATATCAAAGAAAGAAAATCCTGTGAGGCGGTCACCACAGCAAGCTCCCATAAACACTGAAATGTTCGCATTTTATTTAAACCACAGAATGCATTTTTGTTTTGTAACAATTGTGTGTGGATTAAACTGCAGAAATGTGCAATGTTGGTCAAGAAATGTGGAAGAAGGAGGTAAAGATGGCCAATATCTCTTGAGTTTAGGAATATCATTGTGAAAATGTGGAAAATAGTTCCGAAAAGGGAATAAACTAGTGTAAATTTGAAATGGGAAAGGTGAGGAACATTTTGGTTGAATCTCTTTTTCGAAGCTTCTCTTTGTGTGTTTTCAGGCATGTTGACACATATGAGAGGGAACATTTTTTCCAGCTACTCCGCCAGGCAATAAATACTTTTACTTTCTTTAAAAAGAAATAAAAATGAATAAGCCATAATGATACCTCCCAGTGATTTCTAATGACTCGCGTTAATGGAATATTTTACGATTATTAAGTGTGTTTTAAAGTGTAACGCCTGCAAGCTGTTCAAAAGGAGCACTTAACTGGCTGACGCTAGTGTAGCTCATAATAGCCGCTCTAAAATGAAGGCACTCTTGATTTTTTTTTTCTATGCGTCACCTTCGTGGGTTTTTTTTTTTTTTTAGTCCAAGTCTCTTTAGAAATCGGAGCGAATCATAATCAAAAATCTTGTGCTTTCAGGGACAGAAACCTACAAAAAAAAAAAAAAAGCTGGCATTGGCGGAAGACATCCTCAAATGAGGTTTTACAGCCATTATTCTTTCGTGCTGTTTTCATCCAATAAGGAGAACAGCCTCACTGACTCAACTTTTCGAATGGAATTTAACCTGTTAAATTCAAATTTGGACAATTCTGTCTTAACTTTTCACTGGTGTCATAACTACAACTAGCAGTGTGGGTCATTTGTTTTCATGAGTAGCCTGTTTAGACTTATCTGCGTTAACGCTTCTTAAAGTTTAACTGAGGATCATGAAATTATGTTGGAATCTAGGATTGTTATAATTAGTTTTAAAAACACACATGAACACAATCATTTCTATAAAAGGTCTAAAGCTTTCACAGAAAAAATTAAAGGGGAAAAAAATGCCACATTAGCACAGATTAGCACTAGCAAATAGTGTTAGCTTTGAATATGTGGCAAATGCTTGCTCTGTAAAATTAGCGATGCAGTGGAGACACTCTGGTCTCTCAGTAGATTGTAGAAAGACTTTCTGTTTTGAATCTTAAGAAAAATACCTAATAGCTCCCCTTAAACGATGTTCCGTAGACATCTTTTAACCTTTTCAGCTGTTTCAAACCCTCGCTTATTGTTCAGGGGAACAAAGGCAACCTGGGTTGTTGATGTCTACATGTGCGAATTGGCAGTATGTGTGACACAAGTCTCCACCAAGGCATAAACATGCATACTGTTTCATTATTCATGACTTGCTGCAAACTGAAATGTAAATACAAGCGACTACTGAAAAATATTGAAGACGCTAACACGCTTAGAATAGCATCGAAGTCCTCCAGGCGGTTTACGAAGGTTAAGCGAGCCCGGGGGCTGTTTAAGCTGCGCTTCTTCCGTTTGACTTTCCAAGTGTAGTCTTTGGCTGGAAGTGAGCAAACAATCATTTGCGCCTTAATAATGTCAGCAGACGCTTTCAAGAGGCCATTAGCCCGTTGATGACATCGAAATTGAACACGCAACATGAAGCCTTTTAGTCACATGTAGAGGAGGCAACAAGTATGCAATCGAATTTGTACTTGAGGGATTAAAATGAGTCACCACCGTCAGAGGTGGGAGGTTCTGGACTGGAATCGTGGCTCGTGTTAAATTTGCCGGGGTAGAATATTTTCTCAGAGGGGAGTTTTGTCCGGGTACTCCAGCTTCATTCCGAAAACTTGCATCTTAGGTTCAACGAGGCTCTAAATTGTCCATTGGTGTGAATGTGAGCATGAAAAGTCGTTTGTCTTTTTGTGCCCTGTGAATGGCTGGCAACAAATGACAATGAATCATCTTTCAATGCTGCGATAACATCGAGTTTACACTTAAAGAGCTCTGAGTTAACCAAATTAAGGTTTTATGGCCGCGGGGACAGTTTGGGCTTAGATTGTAATGGTACTACTGTCTTTCTGATGATTGTGATTGTTTTTTCTTTTCTTTATTTGGATGCAGTATATCTACTAAAAGTTCCAGATGGCCTCATTTCCAAGAATTTGGATGAAACGGGCTGCTTATCAACGCTGATATATTAAAAAAAAAATGTTTATTGCTGCATTGAAAATGAGTTTAAAATGAAGTCTTTAAAATAAAACATCATGTTCTGCGCCCCGAGCACAAATACACGCACGCACATAAATAAATATAAACGTATTTTTGGGAGGGGTCTTCACATTATGAAACAATTGCTGTCATTTCCTGTCTGTGACTGCTTTCGCGCCTTGCAGGCAAATTGAGTTGAATTTAAAAAGAAAAAAAAAAGGGGGGGACGCAAATAATACAACAGCTGCGTCAAGTTGGTCAAGGGCGACGCGTGGCCTATTATAGAGCGGAAGAAGACCGTTAGCGGGATGCGGTTCGGAGCGGGGAGAGGGGTCATTACACCGGGAACATGTTGTGACTGACATGACCCACAATATTTTCTGTATTTCTTGAATAAGCAACTAAGTAGGAGACAGGAAAAATCATTTTACTGGCTTAAGAAAAGGGAGAACTTGCAAAGAGCAGAAATGCAGTATCCAAGGCTTTCTGACTAACATAACAGCTGCTCTCAGACTTCATACGAAAAATGATCCACCTCATAATATATAGTTGTTTTGTTTTGTTTTCCTGGTGTACAAGAATTAGAAAGAGGAGAAATTGTAAAAGGCAAACACAGAAATGCAATTCAGAGGGACACGGTAGCTTCTGCGACGATTACACTAAACACTAAGTTGCCTCCATCCATCCATTTTCTGAAACGCTTTATTCTCACAAGGGTCGCGGGGCATGCTGTTTTCGGGCAGTAGGCGGGGGACATCCTGAACCGATTGCCAGCCAATTGCAGGTCACACAGAAGCAAACAACCATCCGCGCTCACACTCACACCTAGGGACAATTTAGAGAATTCAATCAGCCTACCATACATGTTTTGGAATGTGGGAGGAAACCGGAGCACCCGGAGAAAACCCACGCAGGCCCGGGGCGAACATGTCAACTCCACACAGAAAGGCCGGGGCTGGGATCGAACCCATGACCTCTGCACTGTGAGATCGACGCGCTCACCACCGGACCACCCTGAGTTGCCTCGTGATCACAAATATACAATTGTTTATAGTTGCACGCAATTGTTGACACCGTATGTTGTGTAACTAGGACACACCACGAAGAATCTTTTAAGGATAGTTTTTGCAAGAAAGAGTAGACATTGCATAGAGCAGATGTGTGGAATGCAACACGGGGTACAGAAATCACCTCGGGCAGTGAACCACATGCAGCTTCACCAAAGACATTTTGATACTCAACGACCAGGAAACATCTTATTAGTTTTCCCTGCAAGAAAAGAGTAGAAAGTGCATGGAGCAGACTCCTTTTTATTTTTCAAACTGACAGCTGCTGTCACAATGTCCAAAATGACCAGCTGAGCCACCTGCTGCTTCACCAAAAGATAATTATCCACTCCCATCTGGTCACCGCTATTGGCCCATCTCCTCATACAAACGTCGCCAGGGATGTCGGAGGGACACTTTATCAATTAGCGTTCGTCCACCCGCCGAGCATGGTTAATAGCACACTCCGTTAATCTGCTGTAGTCACAAAGGCATTTGCGAATACGTACAATAATTTCCATTGTTCTTCTTTCAGCGTCGACTCCGAATGCTAAAAACATCACGCCGACCACCACCACACCACCGCATCCATTCATATTCATTGAAGTATTTCAACTGTCATATCATTTTCTAATTAATGCATATTTGTATAATGACTTCCATGTAATGTTTTAGGTTGTGAAGCTAAAGTAGTAAAATATTAGAAATGCATGTCTTGTCCAACAACAACCATTTGAAGTCTTCCATTGACTGTCATCTGCATGTGTGCCTAATGTTGTCCCATATTTGAGTTGGACTTTGTCTTGGCTTGTCTTCAGTTTGCCAACGCACAAGCACATTTCGAAACATGGTGCTGGGAAGGAAAGGAATGGGGGCGGGGGGTGGAATACGCACAATTGATTTCAGGTTGATGCTAATTGCAGTGTCAACGATATTATCTCACTTGCGTAACTTGATGCGATTTTCTCAAAAGGTCAACATCAAGAAAACTAAGTGAGAAGAAAAGCGTTTCAGTTCGTCGTGTACTCAGTGGTGGGAGTTAACCAAGTGCAACGACCTGTACTTTCTTCTTCTACTGAAGTACAGCACTTACGAGCGTTCTGTTTATTACTTGAGTGCTTTACTAATTTTACGTAGTCAAATCGGTACTTCTACTTGTTGTATAAGTGTCTGTACTTCCACTGAAGTACAGTGGAAGTAACATAGTAAAGGTAATAGTAAAGATGCACAAGCCATGCTAGAAAAGTTCAAATAAAACGTTGCCACTGAGAGTGATTTCGTAATTGCAATTCTGGGGATCTGCTTCCCTCTAGTGGTCAAGAATGGGAATACATTACGTCTACCCCAGCCCTAATTGAAATGCGATTAATCAAAATGTTATTTTAGTTCAGCGAAATAGCTCGCATTATTTCATCTTTTAAGATGAAAAAAACCCCAAATCTCACTCCGTGTGTACGGTAATTATTTTTAGAACCAATTTAAGTCAATGTTTTACATATTGAAACAAATATTTGTAAAGCAGGTCTCCTGTTTCTCAAGTTGATAAACCGAAATATATATATATATATATATATATATATATATATATATATATATATATATACATACACACACACACACACACACACACACACACACACACACACACACACATCAAATGATTACATTGCTTTTTTTTTTTTTATAAGATTAAAAATATACAAAAAAGGGTGGCATAGTGGTTGACTAGTTCATACGTCCGCCTCACAGTGCAGAGGTTGCAGCTTTGATTCTGGGCCCCGACTGCATGTTTGCATGTTCTCCCCG
>CAAKHF010009085.1:0-11010 GCA_901007745.1 Hippocampus kuda
GGCCCCCCCCCCCCCCCGCCTCTACTTCTTCTCCAAATATGATTTGGAAGCGAGAGGCGGGAGTTTTCCGCAGAGAACTCGTAATAACCGGGATTCGTCTTGTCGCATCAGTGTCAGGTTCGCCTGCCATGGCAGTTTATCAGAGGCGAGGTGTGAACTTTGGGCAAAGATATTCATTTTTGCAATTTAAAAAAATAGGGATGGGTGGGGGGGGGGTCTAAAAAGAAGTTTGGGCGGAATCACCTTAATGCAATTTATTTGAGGCATGCAATCAACTTTTTGGAAAGCTAAAAAAAAGACATTTCTGCACGTTGCGTTTCCTAAAAAGATGGCAAATGGACATAGTTGAACTTATTATCTAATAAAAATCTGGTTCAGTTCATTTGTCAATGCAGATTTTATTAGAGGCATGAAGTCAACTTTGATCAAAGATCCAGGTCTACAGTTATTTATTTATTTATATTTCCTAAAAAAGATTTCACCGGGTTTGTCTGTCACTACAATTTAAAATGAATACCAAATTTTAGCAAATATAAAGGTTATTGACCTTGTGCTTTCCTTTCAAGATGTTTTATCGATTATTAAATATTGGGCTGTATGGCTGTCGTCTTCATCTGTCAATTTACTCTTTTCGAAAAGAAATGAGTCAAGTTGGAGCAAATTACTGACACCGTGCTTCCTGAAAAAAAAAAAAAACTGATTTAGGGTGATAAAGATTATTAAATATTGCACGATACGTAAATAGTCTGTCTGTGCAATTCATCAGAGACAAGGCCACCTTCTGCAAAGCTAAAAGAAACATGTTCAAATATCCACAATTATTCACGTTGCACTTTCCTAAAAAGAAAAGATTTAAGTTGTTGAATATTCTTGAATATTTAGAAGTGCTTGATAGGTGTCATTTTCGTCTCTCAATGCAGTTTATTACAGGAAAGGCGAGTCACTTTTTGATGTTGGACTTTCCTAAAAAGAAAAGATCTCAACTGTTATAAATGATTAGTAGTATCGTAGTATCAGCATCTGGTTAATTTTTCAATGCAGTTAAAGGTGCGCGGTGAACTTTTAGCAAAAATGTGTGCGCCGTAATTCACCTTGCAGCAAACAGCATCCATCTGCATCATTTTCCGAACTGCACTCGAGTTGAGATTCAAATCTATAACGAGGCACAAATGTTTTTCTTGTCCATTATTGAAGTCGTCGGTGCGCACGCCACAGCCGCGATGACGGAAAAATGCAAATGAGGACGGGTAATATCTTTTTTTTTTTTTTTTAACACTCAGGTTATATACCTTGCAAATAAAAGCTTTCTTTACTCAGCCATATGTTGCTTCTTTGTTGCGAGGGGACTGGGGGTGGGGGGAGGCGAAGGGTTGTTTGGTGGGTTGGGGGTGCGATGGCTTCTTGTCACTTATGTTTCTGATTAGTGGCGTGATTTATGCCACCATCGCTCAAAATTTGCCACAGCAAATACGAAAATGAATTGTGACTGGGCCAGATGCAAGCAATAAAAGCAGATTCCCGTCGTAATCTGGGGTACTTATCTTATAGGGAGCTAATATAACACACACTCCGATGTGGCAAAGTCTCTGCTTATTTTATGTAAAAAATGCTCCACCGTAAACGATGGGGAATAAATTGTGTTTTATGCGGGGGCGGGGGGGTGCACTTGATGAATTTGGAACCATTTGGGAGGCCGATTTATCGACAAGACAGACCTGGTGCATATCACTGGAATTAATTACTTCATACGTGATCTTATCCTCCCATAATTCAGTTTACAACGAAAACAAAACAAAAAAAAAATCACCTTTTCATTACTACAATTGATGTGGCACTTTCTTAAAAAGAAGAGATTTCAGCTCTATTATTCCGTTGTTATTGAATATCGGGTTTGATCAGTCTTAGATTCAGAAGTGGGGATTCAACATTTCGAGAATGTAAACGAGCACAAATGATCGATGTTGCACTTTCTTCAAAAGAAAACTGTCAGGTTTGAGAGCGAACCGAATCATGTTCTGGATCCCAAGATACAGACACAGACAAAATGCGAATAACATAAATGTTTATTTTTAAAACCGACAAAGTCCAAACAGAAAACGCTGGACTCAAAGATCCAGGGGAAAGTGAGGAAACGGCAAAAGGTGCAACGTAACAGTAACACCGAGAAGACAAATGAAACGACAAGAGTCCAATTTACACGAAAAACAACAGCAAGATCAAAGTGACTACGAACAGGATCGAGAGGGCTAGAAAACAACACTTGAGCATAAATAGCAAGCAAGGTGAATAAGCCAACGAAGAGCGACAGAAATCGGACTCCTTCAATACAAGGCTTAATTAATTAACGATGGCCTGGAAAAGGTGGGCCGGCTGGAGGGAAACGCCCTTCATCCTAGCTGTAGTTGAAAAAAAAAACAGACATGACAAAGATTTGAAAAATTATGTTTCGTCTGCTAAATGCAATTTATGGAGGCGGGGCAAGTCAGCTTTGCGAAACGATAAAAAGTCAAATTATTTATGATGTGCTTTGCTAAAAAGACAACATTTCACCTGATATGTTTATTAAATCTTATTATCCAAGTGTCATTTTAGTCTGAGGTGAGGCGAGTCAACTTTCAGCACAAATTTATGTTCACTGATGTTGCACTTTCTCAAAAAGAAGACAGACTATCCATGTTGGAATTTCATTTAAAAAAAAAAGTCATAATTTGTTGGTCAACTTTTATGCAAGATAATACAAGACAAATAAGATTGCACTTTCCCAAAAATAAGTCGTTAAATTTTATTCTCCGATGTCAATAAAAATGTATTACAGGGGATACAAGCCACCTTTTAAAAGTACTGATGTTGCGCTTTAAATATTTGGTTATATCGGTTCTGGGCTCTTCCATGCATGCAGTTTATTCACAGAGAAGTGTCAACTTTTGAGAAAGCAGATTCTTGTTGTAATCTGGAGTCTGTGTTATACACAGCTAATATAACCCACGCAGAGTGCTTTTTTTTTTTAAATTGAAAAGGCGATGGGGAATAAATTGTGTGTTTTTAGTCCGCGCTTGATGAATTAGGAACATTTTGGTAGGCCGACTTATCTACAAGACAAACCTGGTGGAGATCACGGGGATTAATTGCTTCGGAGGTGTGCGACGCAGTTTCCCCTCCTGTCCCCCCCGCCCTCCCGTCCTGTCGCCTAAACAATGATTAATCACCCTTTAAGCATCCTCATGAGGCTGCGGACCCGCCGCTTGCCAAACCCGGGCCGGGGCCTTTTCCACCCCAATCCGATGGGGGCGGACGGGCAGGTGGGCTGCCAGGTAGCAACCCAGGCAACCTGTCTTGGTTGGTTATCAGATTAGGGAAAGTGTCTGGGAGCAGACGCACAGGAGCAGTGCTGTTGTTCCTCGCTGATCCCCGACCGCCCCGACAACATGCATCCCATCCCTCCCTGATCGTCCCCCTCCTCTTTCTCCTCCTCCTCCTCCCCACCCGGCTCATCTGCTGCTTACGACAAACCCCATCATCCCTTTCCAGCCACATGGTTGCCTGCCAGCATCGGACTGCATCACACGGTGCCAATTTGTGTTTGGCCAACTTTTTACTCCTTTACAAACATTAAAAAATGATTTTTTTTTTCTTCCAAAAACACAATGATTAACCTCGAACCTGCTTTATCAAAGTTTATTTTTGAAATGGGCTGAAAAGGCCCACACAAACGTCATGCAGCAAAGAGTTCACTCTGACACCCCAACACAACTTTGAAAGCGGTGTGTTTGGAGAAGCAGAGCGTGCGCGGAGCATATTTCCAAAAGCACGGGAGACAGCAGCCAGAGGTCTGCTACCGTTTTCCGGTGAAATATAAAATAGCTTATTTTTTTTTCTTTTAACATTAATTTTATGCAACAGGCTGTGGGCCAGTTGAAATTTGGGTTGGTTGGGTGTTGCAACACAGTGACTTTTTTTTTTTTTGCACAGTGCTCCTCCAGTCCTTTTTGTTTTTTTTGGACCATGTCAAATGTTATTTTTAGGCTGCTAAAAACGTACATGGGACTAGAATTAACCTGTCAGCCATACATTCGGTGCCCCGGAGTTCGACGTTTGATGGCTAAATGAGCAAGAGTCATTACGAGATGGAGTTCAATAACGTGAAAAGGAGATTTTTACAGATTTTTCACTTGGGAGCAGGTGATCAATAATTGAAGCCTGACGAGGACCCGGGTGACATGCTAGCTGTGGTCAGCAGGCGAAAGGAGGTCACCTTGTCAATATTTCAGTCCATCTCAATGCAGGAAATATCAACTAAAAAACTCAGGCTGCTCCCTGGTTGTTTTGCTCATATCTTTAGCGACGTCACACCTCTGACAGGGTCTTACGTCAGGCGAAGTGTACAAATGTACGTAGCGTCAAGCGACAACTTACCAATATTGTGCCTTCTCACGGGCATTAGTGCTCCTTTTTTTCCCAAGAGAACTATTTTAACAAACCACTGCTTTACTTTGACAACATTAATTGTAGAAAATAATTACCATAAAAGGTGCTCTTCAAACATGATGGGGGGGGGAGATTTAAAAGGCATGAAAAAGCTGAGAAACGGAGTCAAAACGCATCGGAAAATAAACTCCTAACAGAGTGCCTCAGCTTCTTCATGCAAAGGCTTTACTTTGTTTTAATAAACCAATTACTCACAACCGAGTAATGCGATGATTCCTACGTATGGATTATTGTATTTCGATATTACTGTTACAGTATTATTTTCGGTACATAGTACCTACATAGCTACCTTGCCACCTACCAAGCTTGTTAGCTACCTTGCTAGCTACCGAGCTAGTTAGCTAGAAAGCTAGCTACCCACCAAGGTAACTACATCTCTCAAGCTAGCCTGCTAGCTATAGGCCTCTCTTCATCCATCCATTATGAATGACAGCAGGGTGGTGAACTCTGGGTTAGCATAGCTTTCACAGCCATTTCAACGTGTGCTTCTTTTACACCGAATGTATTTAAAAAGAAAAATCAAATGCGTTTCTCCATTCGAACCTGCGACGGCGTGGACCATAAAAGAAGTAAATGAAGGCGTAAATCAGGCGGCATATTGTAAAATGTACTGGTGTCTTCCCGCGAGCCGTAATGAAGCAGTCATTATGATTATTTTATAGGACGCAAGTTTTTAAAAAACTACAAGAATGCATTACTCTGCATAATGAACAGATGTTGCAGGCAACAAGCACATACATTATGCATAAAAAATGATTTCAATTTTGATTGTAGATGCTGATTTATTGAGACAAGTCTTGCTTACCAGCGTAATGGATTTAGGATGTGCTTTTGTTGTGTTATTTCCATAATTAATAACAGGCGGGCGGCGCATTATATATGCTTTGTATTCATAAAGATGAGAGGGCTGGAATTATGGCAGATAAAACGCAACTTTCCAAAACACAACCAAATTAATTATACATAAAACTTGAAGCCTTTCCCAGGCAAAGCAAGAAGAATGAGTCTACTCCGCACCACCTTTCATGTCGTCAATCTCACTCGTCTCTCCTGTCAGTCTGTTCCTAATATTGTGACAGGCCTAATTGATGGAAATAGAGAAAATGCTCACTGTGAATCGGTGGCTGCTCCACACCGGCAGAATTAACATTGTGGCCTGTTGTCAGAATGTGACATCTCGACTTTTTTTCCACTTCTAACAGTTTCAAACGTAGCAATTGTTAGTGGTGAAACGAGGGCCGCTCGACTTGTGTGATTAACATTGTAGCGTTCGGTTGTGCCACAACATTCAGCGTAGTCAACAGCAAGAAGAGGCAGAGAAGGTCCCCAACGAGGCTCCAGTAGTCGGTGGTGTTACCACAGAGCAGAGATAATATATTCCTTTTTATGTGCTCGGTTTGTTTGTTTTGCTGCTGTGTGTTGCTGAAGGTTAATAATTATAATAATAATAATAATACATTTCATTCATAAGCGCCTTTCAAGACACCCAAGGACACTTTACAATCAGGAACAAAAACAATAAAACACAGAACGGGTTGAGCAGCGGCAGCCAGACGCACCAGCGTTCACTCAACCCCGAAAGTCGGAAGAAGCCACAGGTTTCAAATTAGCATCTATGCTAATTTCCATCACGTTGTGTGTTCGCATGAAGCTACCCGGCTTTTGTTAGATGAGTGATTCACATTCGACGAAATATCTTTTGGTGGTATATTTTCGTGTTAAAGTATATGTCAATATATGTGTCAGTTTTGCTTTAAACTTCTGCTGAGAGTGACAAACGGTGTGAGGCAATCGCATTTTGCCTCTTACTTGCAGAACCGTGTGAACGCGAGTCTTTTCCTGTCTTTGTGATGTTATACAGTAGTCTCATTTCTTTATGGACAAAAAGTTAGCATAGATACCAAAGCAAACAATTTGTGTTTTAATTTTTTTTTTCATGTTGAAGTGTCTTTCATAAGGTTAGATGTGTTTGAAAGATAAAAAAAAAAACATCCCGGGCTTTTTCACCTGTCAGGTCTGCTTCATATAAAAGGGGATTGGCTACAGTTTCACTCATGACGAGAGCCACGAGGCTTCTGTTGCTCTGATTCCTACTGTTGTGACAAGCTTAATTGGTATTAATGGACCAAAAAA
Source organism: Hippocampus kuda (assembly GCA_901007745.1). Lineage (NCBI taxonomy): Eukaryota > Metazoa > Chordata > Actinopteri > Syngnathiformes > Syngnathidae > Hippocampus > Hippocampus kuda. The sequence goes on from CAAKHF010009085.1 coordinate 6,619, forward strand.
ATAAATAAAAATGTTTCTCGAGTCTTTTTGCACTCTGGCCTGGCCGGCGTGTCGCAAGAACTCTCCCGGCAAACCTCATCCAAGGCCCGCTTGACTTGTCTCCCTGCTCATGGCAGAATTAATGATTTGAAGACACGTCGTCGGTTAATAATTGATTCCCGCCCCGAGGATGGTTAGGAGCTGAGTAAAAAGACTAATAAATCATTTGTGCCGCTGCCAGTTGTCACTTTGGATTATTTCTGGCGTTGTGATAAACTGCCGCACCTGCCAGCTGCCGCCATCGCCGCTCTTTCTCTTGGAAGTGACAACTGAAGCCAAAGTCCGAATGCTGGACTTTAAACTGGGGTAAAAATTACTCACGCTAGGCTTAATTTTTTTTTTTTTTTTTTCATAAGAGGACATATGCGCAGTTTCTGACCCAATCCGGATATTTCATCGTCTAACTCGAGTCTTTTCGACATACGTGACCCCTCTTCAGCTGGGTTTTGATCTGCCGGAGTCGAGTTGCTCTCACCCGAAACCGGGATACGGAGCTAAGGTTACGGCTCTAATTTTGAAAATAGACAAAAGTCAGAACAAGAGAGAGAAGCTTATGACTGTGAGAAATGGAAAGAGATCGAAGGTTTTGGACTGGGAACGTAGAACTGGAGAGAGAGGGAAGGAAGAGGACTAATGCAGGCTTAAATCTTAAATATAAATAAATATTCTACAAAGTTTTGCTTCAGGTTTTGTCGGACAAAATGCATCAAGTTCCCCAAAAGTTGGGTTGCGGATACATAAATGAAAAACACATTGTGCACGAGTCATTAATTCATTATTCATGAGGCTGATCAAATATTTAAAAACAGCCCCAAGTGGACACATAAAGTATTTTTAAGCCATTTAAAATGAAGAAGTAGTCTGTGAGAGGTGACTAAATATTTAGACTGATAGCTACGACGCATCAATTAATGATGCTTCCTTTTTTTTTTGTCTCCCCGGAAACCAGCGACTGATGACTTTGACGGCTTGACAAAAAGACCACATCGTCGCTGTCAATGTGTCTGTCACTTGAAGAGGATATCAAGCGCCATTGACAGCATTCCTAATCCCAAACTCCATTCCCATCTCCCAAATTCTTGTGCAGTTAAAAGTTAATGACCAGCATTTTTATTCTTTATTCATTTATTGTGCAATAATCTAACTGTAACATGTATTTGTTACATATTTTGATGCATTTTTATGCTTTAGAAAACATTTATATTTTTTTTGGGCCGAGGGCGCTTGGAACGGATTTGGCGATGGAAAAAGCGCCTCTCCTGACGAATTTTTCTAGTTAAGAAATTTCCCCCAGAACCAATTACTTTCGTAAGTAGAGGTATATATGTGGTCATCATTTCACACACATGTCTCTCCAGAGTATAAATCGCACCCCTGGCCAAACTATGAGAAATCTGCGACTTACCAGTCTAGTCCGGAAAATACGTTACTTCATTCCCAGTCCTCTTACCTCTTACCCAAAGCAACAGTGGATCAATTTCACACAATTGCTCAGTTGTTTAATGATCGATGATATCCCGCCTGACTTCATGTAAGCACGCACGCCACTCAAAGCAGAAATCCGCTTAGCGACATCTTAGTTGATTATAGCCTCACTGCTGTTTTCTTCCGTCGCTTTTATTTCCCGACGCGTGGTGACGTTTTTTGTGGTGAGCGTGGCAAACTTGTCCCACCGTTGCTTTCGCCTCTTCGCTGCATCAACAATGTGCGCTGGAAAGAAAGTGCCTTTAAAATGTAAATAACAGCCGGGGTGTGCCACTCGGGCAGGAAATCAATTTGCCTGCTGCTTATACAAATGGAAATACAGTTTTTACCCGCGACATTGCGCTGCATCGTTCACGCCCCCACGATATTGCAGGTTTTCGAAGCCTTTTTTTTATTTATTTTTTTTAAACAATCTGCAGGCAAACTGGAATTTAGTCATGTTCTACAATAGTCTCCATTTCTAGACAACGAGCGCTACATCGAGTTCAGGCTTTAAGGAATACTTGAAGAAAGTGGATTTAAATGTCTTATACATGTGCGTGAGTGGGGTCAAACTATCCCAAACTCGATTGAATATGGTCTCTCTATATCGCAGATTTTCACCGATAGCGGGTTTGATCCGGCAAACTGTGAACGTAATCTCTGTATCAAAGGAGGCTGGATGGTTTACCATTTAAAAAAAAAAAAAAGCCTGGCGCGGGTTTATTGACACTCAAATGAATTCAAATCATCCGACAATCTCCTTAGCACTTCAGGACGACCAAACGGCAAGTCGGGGAACTAAAGGGGAGCTGTCATGTCGCATCGAGAGAGAAGAGGTGTGTGAATATAGATAACACTCCCGAGGCAGCCGTGACAAAGATAATTGTCGTTTCGAGTCCCCAGGAAGCCAATCATGTTCCCGGGATGAGCGTTAAGGTGTCGCATTCTGGATGTCACTGCCTCATCTGTTTCTATAACAAGCACTGGACAACACGTAGCCTTTTGTTACTCACAAGACAACGATGGAGGACTAAAGGCGAGTAGACAGAGATGAAAGGATGTAAAGTTGCAGTGCCGTGAAAAAGTGTACTCAGGATTACAAGGTTAAGACCGGGAACGTAGGGCAACAGAGAGATGCTTGGACTTGGATTGTTGGACTAAAACGTAAAGAATGGTTGTGTCATGTTTGTCCTCTTACAGAAACCATATCAAACAAAAAATATATTTGTCCTCCATCTTTTTCCATTTTCAAACATTTTGGAAAACGCTCCAGGGAGCCACTAGGGCGGCGCTAAAGAGCCGCATGCGGCTCTGGAGCCGCAGGTTGCCGACCCCCGGACAACAGGTATAAACCAAATCTAATAACATTCCTTTATGTGCCGAATATTGGACTTAGGTCATGTAATCACTGTATTTGAAACATGATACAGTCCAGTTTACCCTCCTCCAGCAAACTTCAATAATAAATAATATTAATCAAAAGTGAACATGATCGAATTCATCATCCAAGCATTGTTTTGTAATCTCATTAGTCCGAGCGTGTTTCTGATGAAGCGACTGCATACAGTGCAGTTGCATGCTGTATATTTATGGAGACATGATATATGGAGTAGATGTAATCCTAAATGAGCCATTTCATTGCGACATGTGTCACATGACAGCATGTGGAAATTATTTTGAATGCACGTGTGTGCGTTTACGCATGCAGTGATCCATCAAACATTAATTTCCACTTGTCAAATAACGCGTACGACTTCAGCGCAAAGTTATTTCTCACTCGATACACGTACATATAATAGGACTACACTTTATTTATTTATTTATTTTTCTGGGCTGCCTGCCTGCAAAGATTTTATTGGATTCTTTATGGTGGACGTCATTATTTATGTATTTGATTATTTGGTAAATTATTTATCTATTGAATTATTAATTCCTCTTCATGACTTTGCCCCTCCCCCCCCACCCCGCCCCATTCCATTATTCATGATTTAATTTGAGATTATTGCATCAAGACGCTGCCTTGTTGCAGACGAGGATATTAAATCTATGTCTCCGGCACGTCTTGTTTTTCTTTCGTCGTCTTTGTGTTGTCAAAGCTAAAGAAGCAGAAAAATAAAACGCAACATCCTGCTGTAATGCACACAGACATACCGCACACTCAAGTGCACACGCTCGTACGTGATAGCACGTTCACAATGACAGCAGTGTGTTTTAGAAAATGAGTCAAAACAAAATGCAGAAGTGCCTCGAGAGGAGTGACCTGACCAGTTGAAGTTCGCTACCAAACTAAATATAAAACAGAGACAATAACACACGGGGTGTTTCAAAGAACCACACAACTGTGCCTACAAGTCTGCGATTTCAATGCTAACTCGTAATGGCAAAATAAAATAGTGGGTGTCCGAAATTGCAAGAAGCAATCCGTGTAACATCGTTGTGAAGTAATTGTACATGCAGTGACGCTGTAGCATGGCTGCAAACTTGAAGGTGAATCGCACTGGGGGTCAACAACACAGACGGAGAGGTGCGGCAAAGCTTCAGTTATTATTTATGAATGTGTGTGCACCGGAGCGTGATGTCAACACACACACACACACACACACACACACACACACACACACACACACACACACACAGAGTAAAGTACCCCAACCCAAAAAAGGGATGCAGTAGCTGATCAACTTCAGGTGAAACAAATTTGGGTTTGAAGGCTGTCTCTAGGTTCTAAACTATGGTTCGGGTTTCAAGTCAGTTTGTTAGGGCAGGGGTGTCAAACTCATTTTTGTCACGGGACTGTGAATTTTGAAACCAAATGTTTCACCACCTCCACATATTACATACACAGGGAACAACATATTGATGGATAACTTGTTTTGAAATCAGAAG
>CAAKHF010009085.1:19463-30796 GCA_901007745.1 Hippocampus kuda
GGTGGTGGGGGAGGGCGCAAAAGAGAAGAAGAGGATGTTTTTGCGTGGTGTCATTGTGCTTGATGCAATGTAGGTCAGCATTCTGTGCGGCGCCAGATAAGACACCAGGAACAAGTGTTGAGCGCACTTACAAGCACATATCTGTCCATGGAGAAAGTGACAGATCTACAAGAGCCCTCTCTCTCTCTCTCTCTCTCTCTCTTTTTTTTTCTTGTCCATCCTTTTTTGTTTTTTGTTTTTTTGGGGTTTTTTGGCCCGCTAAGTGTTTCCTTTCCCGTCGTCATTAGCATTTTTGCAAAAAAGGGGTCCAGATTTGGGCCTATCTGCTGCTGCGTTGGGCCTGGCCCGGCTCGTTATCTGCGCACTACAGAGGTGCAGCTGTTGAGCAAAATGGATTTGCTGATTTTTAAAGGGAGATGAGTGTTGGAGGGGGGTCAAAAAGGGTGGTAGGGGGGAGGGATAGAATCAGGTATTCGCAGGAACCTTAACGGCTGTTTTGTGTGCAAGTGTTTCCGAACGTTTATTTTAAAGAGAGGATATATCTTTTTTTTTTTTTTTTTTTGAAATATTTTTAACAGTTTAAACTATTCCCAGATGTCTTTATAAAAGCTCTCTGACATTCAACATCAACATTTTCCAGGTAATATTTGGGCCTCTGTAGTTCTCAAATGGTGAATTATTGTATTATTAAAGCCACTTTTGCATCGTGGGCCCCTTGAAAGTTTACCCTCCTTCATCCACTTTCCAGGCTACCAAGGCTTCGTCTCGTCAACCAGCCGACTGTCCGACGTTAGTTCCAGGTGGATTTGGGCTGCTGCTGCTGTTTGACGTAACTACTGGCAAGAGCATCTCTTTTGTTTAACACACACACACACACACACACACACACACACACACACACACACACACACACACACACACTCACGCGTGGAGGAATCCTGGCGCTGCTCGATGACCCCCGTGGGAGACGGCAGCGGGCCCCAAGCCATCAGAGAGGGTGGTTGGCTTTGCTCGAAGTGTGCGTTTGTGTGTCCTTGCCAACATACTGTACAACGCGCTCTCACATACACACACACGCGCACCGGATGAGGCCATATGTATTCTAAGAGGAAGTCTGCCATAGTTTTAATTGTATCAAATGGTTGAATGTCATTCATGTATTGGATCACATGATCGGTGGTCACGGCACTTCAAGGCGGAAAAAATAGTGGTCAAAAAGTGATTTGAAATGATAAACATTGACGATATTTTGTGCTCATTTAAATAATAATTTAGAGGGGTACGGCTGGATCCTCAATTTCATCGGGAAATTAGCAGTACATTTTTTTTGTCTTATAATAATCGTTAGTTTCTTATTTCATTTTTCAATAATTATGTATGTGTGTATATATACATATATATAATTACCATTTGTGGCTTAAATACCTTTATTTTAGCTGTAAATTCAACCTTGAATAGCAATATAAATTATTTTGGATAATAATTACAATGACACTGTTTGAATTGTGATACTAGAAGAATTTTGATATTGTTCCCACAACTTTTGGTTGGTATCATGATATAGCTGTTACGTTGATACTTTTATTATTCTATCATCCCCCTGCTCCCCAAAACAAAGATTTAGCGGCCGACTATAAATTGTTGTCACACTTAAAGTAAAGATGATGTAAACAATTTAAAAAAAAAAAAAACCACACCCAAAAGGAATATCCTATCAGAAACACAGGACATGACCTATGAGGTGTCCATCAAAATGTAATTACCAACTTTATTTATCTGTGATTTTTAATTGGTTGTACAAAGTAAATTGTATGTAGTTTGATATTAACATTCTATTACAAATCATGCTAGGCTAACTTAGCAGCCTTGGCTCGCTAATTTACAATGCTAATGTTAAGAGTTGCTAGTGCTGCTGTTCTTTTGGAGATGGAGATGTATTCTCTTTGACTGCGTGCTATCAGAATTGTATGCCATTTTGAATTGCCATATTTGAAAATCGCTCTCACTCAATAGGCTGGAGGGAGGCGGGGGACTTAGTGAAGTCAGGCTAAAAACTACAAGCTCCCATTTTAATCGTGAAATAGAACCCACTTGTTTGACAAACAAGAAACTCATGTATCGTTTCCATTTTAGTCTGGTGTCACCTGTGTTGAACATGTTTTGCTCATCTCCATAAAAGGGAGTCAGCCGTCTGGCTCCCATCATGCTTTGCTAATGCTGAGTGTTTACCCTTCCTCCTCCTTCTCCAGCATACCTTTTTGATCTGTCGTCGCCGTGAAAGGTCATAGCGCTTAATGGCGGCTCCACAATCAAGTGCTTCGCTTGTTGATTAAGACTGAACAAAACTTTTTGTAATGTCACCTTATTTATTCTTTGTGAGTGGGCCACATTGTGCCGCTAGCTAGCTCTTAGCGTGCTGGTGGAAGGAAATTGAACAAAGCGGCATATTGAAACGCGAGAGCGCAGAGGTGTGCAGGTGTCTTTTAATCGTATTCATGTCGTCTTTGCCCCGCTGCGTGGGCACACCGGCGCACAATTAAATGATTGTGAAGACAATTTGAATGCCCGTAAAAAGTTTACTTGTAATGCTGCTGCGTTGCTCAACCATAATTACTATTAAACCATTTAACCCCCCAAAAGCGATCGCCACCTGCTGCCATTCACGAGCAAAATGGCCGCCAATTGTTGGGGAGGGATGTTTTTTATTCCCTTTTATATAAAGATGCTTAAATGTTACCAGAATCAGAATCTTGTTTCACCAAGTCTGAGAAAAAAAAGAAACAAACTGGCAAACTGCTTTCAGACGAAATGAAATTACCACGATATTAAAAGTGTCTAACTATTGTTGCTGTTGTGACTCTTCTTGGTATAGGTGATACTGCCTGTTTGGTGACACTATCAGAGTTGTGACACAATTGATATCATGATACAGTTGTAATTGTGTTCTGTTAAGATGTTGGTATTGTGATCCACTCTATCGTAAAACTGTCAGTTGTGACACGTTGATATTGTTGGAAATGTTGGCGTTGATGTTGGGTGGTCATCATTTACTGCTGGCTTCGTGATACTACTGTTATCATGACAAAGCTGGTATGGCAACATTGTCGTGAACCAGTCAGAATTGGAAACACAGTTGGATTTGTGATACTCTTATGTTTATAGTGTCTTATGGTGACACGACAGGTATGGTGATAGTGTTGATCTCGTGATACTGTTGACCAGGTCATTTTGTTGCTCTTGGCTGTGTCCAACTTGTGTTACAGTTTTCATTGTGACATATTTGATATTGTGATACGTAGGTATCGTGATATTATTTATGTTGTTACATTTTGGCTATGTGACTCTCTTGGTACTGTAAAACAGTTGATATTGAGACATTTTTGGGATTGTGATAGTGTCGATGTGCTAGTTGCTGACATCGTATCGTGATAGTGTTTGTACAATGATAATGTTGCTATCATAATACAGTACTGTTTTGTGGTGTTGCTGCTGGTATCGTTGTTGACATCAAGACGCTGGTGATTTTGTGATACAGTTGGTATCATCATACCGTTGGCATTGATGGTGCTGTATGGTATTGTGATAATGTTGGTGTCACTAATGTTGATATGGAATTGAAATACTGTTGGTAGCATTGCTGTTGATAGGTTACCACGATGTTGTTGGTATCGTGATACACTTGGTGTGTTTGATGCTAATGGTATGATGATTTGTGTAATCTAACAAGTGTCAGCTCATTGCAACCCGAGGAGCTGCCTCTTCGTGTGAAGATGCCCCAAAGCCATGGGCCTGTCCTTTAAAGTGGAGTAGGCGTGATGAGTGGGAGGTAGTGGAATCAAAACACACGCACGCAGCCCCCCCCCCACCCCCCCTGCCATGTATCTGGTGCACTTTGCCGGGAATCAGAAGGAAGGAGGCGCGCTGGTGTGCTATAATGACTTTCCAGAGAAACAATAAGGAATAAATACCTTGGAGCGCCTCTATTAGTCAACACTTAAGCCCTCCTTCAGTAACCCCTCCTGCGTCTCTCCTCCTCCCCCTCGGCACCCCCTGTCTCCGCCTCCCCTCCTTCCTGACTCTCTTAATGAGCCTCTCGTCGACGGATCATCTTCGTGAGTTTTGAGATGGAGGCCCTCCATACACATATTTGGAGTGTTTGAGACATTTGCTCCTTCCTGGAAACTTGGGGGGGAAAAAATCTAATTAAAAAGACAAAAATAATTGCAGAGGTGGGCATTTTACAAAATGTTGTCGGTCCATCACTCGTCATCCATCAGTGGCTGGCGTACCCGTCCGTCATCATCAGTCTTTCATATTATTTTAACCTACTCCCAAAGAAATAAAAAAATCGTCATAGCCCAAGAGATGAAAAGTCCCCTGTGATTAAAATGTTAAATGGAGTGCACTAACTGCCTAAACACACACACAACTTGCATACATTGCATATACAATTATTTGCCAATTGGTGGTTGTTTTCATTCCTAAAATGCCCAACACTTTTATTTTAAAGTTTAAAATGGCTTACCTTAACCACAATCCAGCTCCACGTTGGAGCCAAGGATAAAATCCAATCCAAGTACTTTGTCCATTTAATCCTGTCTTTAAATGCTCGTCTTCCGCTTGTCCTCTCCCTTCTTCTTCTACTTCTTCTTCGTTCAGTACTGCTTACAAGGTGATACTCTTGCTGCCGTGACACTCAGTTGGTATTGGGATGAAGTTGGCAATCGGTATCATGATACTATTGATATCGCACTGTTATTGTAAACTGCTGGTGCGGTGTTACGACCACATTTGCGATACTGATACTGTTGGAAGAGTCAGAAATTATTGGAGAATTTTCAAATGTTTTCAGGCTGAGAGTCTGGTTTACTTTGTTGGGTGTGAACTTTTGTTGGTTGGTCGGTTGGTTGCGTTTGCTCGTTCGTGATCGACGGGGTCTGGGGTTTGCCTGTTGGATGTCTGAGATGCTTCGTCCGCAAGCTAAATGATGATAAAGGATTGTACGATGTTTCCTTTGGAAGCAGGTTGATGAGAAGGCTGAGGCTACGGGTGAATTCCAAAACACCCCTCCCTTAGCCACCCACTATTTATCCTCATATTCCAGTACCACCGCCCCCTCCCGTCCTGCAGGGCTCCTCGCGGGGCTCTCGCCGAAGCAGCTTGCGCACCGTGCTGCCAAAAGAATTTATTAGAGCAAATGGTGCTGTAAGCCCCGTGGAAGACGCACCTTATGTGGAGATTTAGAAGATATTAGCGGCGCGGCGCAGGCGGGAGCACAGGTGCGCACGCTAATAGCCGTTGTCTTTATTGTGTGTGCGCGTGCGTGTGTTTACATACGGACCCGGTCTGTGAGCAAATACGTGGCTCCTCATGAGCCCCGCAGAAAAAAAGTTGGGTCTTGTGCCTGTGAATGAAAGAAAGAAAAAAAAAATGAAGCGACACTGATTGACTGCTGGTTCAAATGTGGGTGGAGTAAAACAAAAAAAAGTAGTGGGCACTTGACAGGACATTCGAGATCAAATGAGTTGAAATAAATAATACCTTGTCATTGCTGTCACCACACAAGGAAAGGAGAGGTCTTGCTTTGATCGGTTTTATGTGTGTTAGTTGAGTCATTAGTAGTTGGGCGGTTGGTGAATGTTTCTTAATTATTTGGATGGTTGACTGGTTAGTTCATTCGCGTTTCATGTCTTGGTTAGTGTGTTGGTTGATACATTGGTTAGTTGTTTTTTTTCGGGGGGTGATAAGATAAGAAAATCTCTTTTTGTCTCACAATGGAGACATTCGCAATTTACAGCAGCGAAATTTAAAGAAAGTAGAAAAACAAAAAGTATTTGCATGCACAAAAATACATTTAAAAAAATGAACTGTACGCAGTACAGAATGAAGTATAAAATATAGATAGAAGCATGTATGGTTGGATGCTGAGCTTGTTGGTTTGTGAATAGGTGGTTGGTTGGTTTTTGTTAGTTTATTTCGTTTGTTGTTTAGCTATTTGCTTGTTTGGTTCGTTTTTATAGTAAGCTTGTCTGGTTTTCTTCCTTATGGCGTGTTGGTTGAATTTTTAATTGCCAGCTGTGGTAGTTAGTCAGTCGGTTGGTTGTTTGAATAATGGGTAGTTGGCAAGTAAGTTTGTTGGCTGGTTGGTTGGTTAGTGTATTTGTTGCTTCGATGACAGATGGACAAATTCTCCCTTTCAGATGGGAAATTTTACCACTGCAGTCACAAGGAGACAATGATTTGTTCATTATCAATCCATCCATCCATTTTCTGAACTGCTTTATCCTCACAAGCGTCGCGGGGGGGTGTTGGAGCATATCCCAGCTGTTTTCCGGCAGTCGGCGGGGGACACCCTGAACCGGTTGCCAGTCAGTTGCAGGGCACACAGAGACGAACAACCAACCACGCTCACACTCACACCGAGGAACAATTTCGAGTGTTCAATCAGCCTGCCATGCATGTTTTTGGAATGTGGGAGGAAACCGGAATACCCGGAGAAAACCCACGCAGGCGCGGGGAGAACATGCAAACTCCACACAGGGAGGCCGGAGCTGGAATTGAACCTGGTACCTCTACACTGTGAGGTCGACGCGCTAACCACAAGACCACCGGGCCGCCCAATTTGACCGTTATTCTGTGGCTATTTTTTAATTTTTTTGGGATGGGGGGCGGTGATTGGTGGCCTGATCGTTAGATAGTTGTTCGACTGGTTGGTTACTTGGCAGTTGGTGGTAAGTTTATTTTTTTCGCGGACAACACTAAAGCAAAAACACTTCTCGAAAGAAAAGTAGTGGCCACCATTAAATCGTGCTTTTTTTTTTTTTGTCATACCCTTGGACGTAAATGAACCCTTTAAGTTGGTCATGGTTCCACTTAAATGTGTTTCCTCGGTTTGCCCTCCAACCAAACTTGACTGAATTCAAGTCAAGCGGCTGGAGCTGCTTTGGCTGCTTGAAGCGCATTAAGCAGCGAACGAGCACCTTCCCCGCATTATGCGATGCGGTTACTCCATGAATAACACCTGCACGATAAATTTGCCATTCAAATTTGCAAAAGCTGATCAAACAAGAGCGAAACACTGTCATTATTGGGAGGGTGAGGAAGGCGCTTTTTTGGGGGGCGTTGGGGTGCAGCAAATTAACGATTCAGCTGGAAGCAAACTCCATTTTATAGGTTTCATTCACCTCATTTCCCAAAGTGTATTTAACAAAAACAACAGCGCAAATTGCTTTGGATCCACAAAATCTCACCTGCCTGGGGAAAAAAAAAAAAAACAAAAAAACAATCAGCGCTTTGCTTTGCCAATCAAACTTTCAACTTCCTGGCGATGCGAGGAAGAAAGAAATGAAGCGCTCGGACGATGACAAATTGAGGCTAACGAATCCGGCCTTGGTGGGCGAAAATCCAGTAATGGCTATAATCCCGACGCATGAATAAAGATTGCCACTGTCACCTGCAATCTCCTGGGTGGTCAATAGTTTAGTGGAGGAGAGGGCTTTAATTTGAAAGTTGCCTCCAAAAAAAAAAAGCTGAAATTCTCGAATGGGAATTTCCACTCTGAAGGCCTTAAATATGTTCCTTAAAATTCTGCATTTGATTGAGGCAATTTCTCGTCCGTGATCGGGTGAACTTTGATGACGGGTTTTGAAAAGGATCTTTGTTTTTTTAATGCCCGTGCCCCTGCTCCAATAATGACACATTTTTTGAAGGAGGGTTCTTACATTTTACAAAGTGGCCTTTAAAATAGGTGACAAAAAGTCTTTTATGTGATTTTTCGGGAAATTAAGGGATTAAATATCTTTCAAATGTACATATTTATTGGGGGAGAAGTTTTAAATTTAAAAAGTTTATTTTATTCCAAGTGAAGGCCTTTTCTGTCTTTCAAAATGCCATTTCGTGACAGGTTTTTCATTTTTTAGCAAATGGCCTTGAAAAAAGTCTCAAAAAGTTCTTTGAAAATATAAAAACATAAATACACTGAAAACACACACACACACACACACACATTCACAAACACATGCACACACACGTTTTTTTACTGAATGGCCTTGAAAAGTTCCGAATTTCCAAAGTGGGATTCTTAAATTTTACAAATGGCCTTAAAAAGCCCGACGTTTGATTTCCAAAATGGGGCCCTGAATTATCCTTTTAAAAATAATGCATTTCATATGAGGTCTTGCGTTTTCTATAGTGGCCTTCAAGAAAGTCTCATTTGAAGAAATGTTCCAAAAATGAAGAAATGAATTAATGGAATAAGGGAGGGGGAGGTCATAATTGTCCTTAAAAAAAAAAAAAGTTGAGGAAAGGTCACAAAAGTCTTAAACTTGATTTTTCAAAAATGACAGCCTTAAACATCCTTTAAAGGAGCCACATTTCATGGAGGGGAGGGTCAAAAAATATTAAATTGTCTTAAAAAAAATCTTTTTAATGGAATGATATTTTCCAAAATTAAGGGTTTAAGTAAAAAAAAAAAGAATCATTTCATGGAGGAGAAATCTTGAATTTTATGAAGTGGACTTCATTGAAAACTAAAATTTCCAATCCTTTTCCTTAATGGGCTAATAAATATCCTTCAAGATTACGCACTGTAATGGAAGGTGAAGTCATTATAATGATATTTATTTGAGAGCTCTTCAACTTTGCATCTTTAGATTCGATTTCCGAAAATAAACGCTATAAATAGCCCCAAGAATCTCTGCATTTAACCGGGATGCCGACTTCAATTTGACCAAACGGCCTTCTTCTTCCATTTTCCAAATGCGATTCACTTAGCATCTCGCTTGCGGGGGGGTGGGGGAGGGGGGACATTCCGGAAGCTTCACCTTCTCATCCAGCTGAAGCTGTCCTTAATTCACACAATGTGCTCCTCCTCCCTTAATGCCATATTAGCGCCAAGGCGGGTGACGGGATGGCGACCCCGAGGTGCGTTTCAGCGCCGTTGTGCTTTGCGGCGTTGTTCCCAAAGCTGCAGCTTTGCGGCCATTAGTCACACATTTTAGCGAGAAGGTGGCGGCAGAGTGCGTTCACAGAGGGGGTGGGGGGGAGATTACGCTCCTATCCACCATTCCCAACATGGTTCCCGCTCAAAAGAAAGGCGCGGAGGAACTATTGTATTTGACGACATTAAGGCGCTTAATCTGCCATTAATATTTTAATGACTGGAAATAGGCTGCGAAGTTTGACGGCATTTTCTTACCACTGCGCCGTTTGTTTACACGTCGGCGGATGAATGGCGAACGTGGCGGGTCCAGATTACTCTCGGCTGTGATTACACCAGCGGGGTGGGATTTGAATAATCTCAGTTGAGCGCGGGGAAAGATATTTTATTTTGTAATCGTAGATTCCGTTTAATTGGGACACTGGTAATCGTGGATTAAAGCAGAGTTCGGGCCCGATGATTCACAGTGAAGGAGGCCCAAACGCTTTATTAAAAGGGAAGAGCAGAACAGCAGTGGAGTAATTTTAATAAAGCCACTCAATGGGAAAAAAAAGACATGGACAGTAACCATAGTCATCCATTTCTGAGCGGAACGTAGTGATAAATGGGTCTCTTTTTTTACAGCAAAATTAGCAATAATAATATTAATAAGAATTCAGCCGCACCTCTACTTACGAACGTCTGATACGAAATTTTCAAGTTACGAAACGCCTCGACAGGGAAATATTGCCTCTTGTTACGAAAGAAATTTCAAGAGACAAAAGATAAAAATACAGTATGGGCTGGTACTCGCAGCTCCGAGTTTCTTGAACGCAACGTACTCATAGCTGCTCTGCCATTGGCTATTACCGAGCATCGTCCTGGCATCCCATTGGCTAAGAGGGACTTCTGCCATATGTGCCTATGTATGTAGTTAGAAATGTGTCTATGGAGCGCCCCCCCGCCCCCCCGGGCCATGAAGCGTTCCGATAGTTTTACGTAAATGTGAATCACCCAGAAAATCGCTCACTATGCTTATGTTTGCCTCGGACATTTTCGAAGTCTTGTTAAAATCCGACAGAAGCAAACGTCCTTGGATCAGTTCTTTCCAAAACCCCAAACAAAAACCACTTCTGAGAGAGAACATGAACGAAAGAGGGCAAAAAAACGAGGGTGCAGTTAAAAGTTAAATCATCCTCATTTTTATTCTTGACTGTTCTTTGTTTTTTACATGATGCACAACTCTCATTTGTTGTGCAAGAATCTCATTGTAACATTCATTCATTCATCTTCCGAACCGCTTCATCCTCATTAGGGTCGCGGGGGGTGCTGGGGCCTATCCCAGCTGTCGTCGGGCAGTAGGCAGGGGACACCCTGAATTGGTTGCCAGCCAATCGCAGGGCACACAGAGACAAACAACCATGCACGCCCGCACTCACACCTCGGGACAATTTAGAGTGTTCAATCAGTACAATTTATTTGTGACATATTTTGATGCATTTTTATGCTTTAGAAAACGTGTGTCTGAATTTTGGGGGGACTTGGAACAAATTAGGGCATTTGCATGGAAAACTCGTCTTTTCTAATTCAGAAATTTCTTCCAGAACCAACTAATTTCGTAAGTACAGGTACCAGTGTACAACAAAATATTCATGTATTTATATAATACTCCAGAAATTGTACATGTACGATTTTTATGTGTTGCTGCTCCATTTTTGTGATAGCCCATATATGTTGCTTCATTTTCATTTATTTATTGATCTGCATTCGGCGAGCGCAATTTGCTTCAATGGTTTGTTTGAACATTTAGATGTTTACAATATTGATTCTCTTCTGTGACTTTTCGTAGCAGACTTCAAGCGGGTGTGACAAAGCGAGCCGAATTCGCCTCTTATTTGGAGCCCTGCGCAAATTTTTTTTGTTGTTGTTTCCTCAAAGTGATGTTATCTGATCGTCTCACATTTACGACGGCGGCAGAGGGAGAACGGGCGCCGAGCAACAATATAAAAAAAAAAAAAAAGCGTGATAATAAGTTTAAGTGTGTGTTACCGAGTGAGAATGTGTTTAAAGGGTGTGGGAGGGGTAAAATTATACATTTGAAAACAAAAAAGGGAAAATGGCCTCTCATTATCGCCGGCTTTCACCGGGGTCCTGGAACGTATCATTCATGGAACGTATACGCGTTCGCCGCGTATCATTTTGTCTTGTGATGACGATCCAAGCGCACGCGACGACGGCAAACTTGTGTAGGAAGTTGAGTTGCGCCGCGGCGTGCCAACGGGAGCGAATTAACTTTCTCCTTCTTACCTCCTCCTCCTCATCGTCGTTGCCGTGGGGAGAGGGGAGGTTCTGCCGCGGCCCGATAAGTCATCTACATGAATGCCCGCCGCTTCTCACAGGTATGTAAATAAAACAA
>CAAKHF010009089.1:0-17752 GCA_901007745.1 Hippocampus kuda
TAAAGAGTTTATGAATGGAAAGTTTACTTTTAAAAAGTTGCCAGATTGTTCCACTGACAAGACCAAAGTTACCTGTATCATACAGGTATACGATGTATGCCACTGACGCGATTGTTACTTATTTGGAACTATTTTGTGTGGAAGGTTACAGCGTTCCGTGTCCATATAAATAGAGCGGGTGGAGCTTCTCTGTGTTCGTCTGACAGTGACGGTGAAGTTTAGCGGTGCAGTGGTAGCGACCTAGCGAAAATAAAACGTCTCCAGTGTTGTCATCGAACCAAGTGTAGTCATCCGAAATGATGTCTACACAAAACCGTAGAGAGACTTCCGCGCAAGAAGGACCAAGAGAATCAACATAGCCTGACTGCTGTGTTCAAAGCAAACTTGAGAAAAACGAAGTATGCAACCATGGTTTAAATCCACTATAGGCTGTTTACCTTAGATATGCACTTTATAATGTTATATTGCTCTGTTTTGATTCCATAAAAAGAGCTGTTAAAGCAGCTGTTGTGTGACAAAATGTTTTTTTCACTGTTGTTGATGGACAGTAATATTGTGTGAGAGATTATGTGTGAATAACTGCTCCAAGTGAAAAATGTTCATGTAAAATTGAAAATAGAAGTTGTTATTTCAGTAAATATTTGCATTTTGCACATAGAAAACTGATTCATGATTCCATGTTGATGAGAGCATTAAAATGGGGGAAAAGTAGGACAAAAATATAAAAGGAAATTCAGAAACGATAAAAAATGCGTGAGTGATCACGATTAATTTTTTTAGTTCATTTGAGATAATTATGACAGTTGCATTTTTAATTCGATTAAATATTTTAATCGTTTGACAGCTCTAATATATATATATTCACATATATGCATACATACACACATCAGCTTGCGAACTTCGCATGGGTTTAGTTGTCCTGAGCTCGTGTGGTCAAGTGGCGAAATGTATATGAAAAATTATGAAGTTATTAAATGCGTTATGGACAAAATATTAAGTATTTACTTTGAAAAATGCTAAAAATGTCAAGTATCACTTTAATTTTACAGGCAACAAATGTTTCAAGATTGTTTTAATCAGGCCCAATTTTGGTCTCTTCATTTTTTTGGGGTGGCGGGGATGGGGGGGTAACTTTATAGTAGCATCAAGTGGATGTGATCACTCTAACCAAATATTTACATTACCTTCCCTCCTGCTCAACTTCACCTTAGCAGTCTATCGAAACAAAGCTTTCTGCTTTTCTTTTGATGCCAGAGACTTTTTGGTGTGCTTGTGTCATCTCCACTTTGACCAAAGACGACTACCACCACCCCTCCCATTCTCCTCCCTGCATATTTCGGTGTTGTGTTTTTGGTATGCTCATGAAAAGACCCGCAAAGAAGGGACAATAGGGCACCTGCCAGAATAATGAACCCTCAGAGCGAAATGCAGCTGCGGCTGAGAGTCATACAGGAACACTGATGATGGCCCTTCTTTAAAGTGGTCAGGGATGATCCTTGGCCACACCTATTATCCCCCTCACCCCCTTTCTGGAATTTCCCGTGACACACAAAACTATACACGCTCACGCAGAGAGACACAAAGCATGTTCAGATTCATACAAACACCTCCACAAAGTGCCATCCCAACAGAAGAAGGCAGTTTTTGATCCCTCCCGCCCCTAATTTGCCCATGTGACCGCAGTCCTCCTCTTGAATCGAGACAGAAACGATGAAACTATGTGGACAGAAACAAAGGCAACACTGTTTACTTCCTCTTTCCGCATTTAAGTGCTGTAAGCACATGGAACGTTAGTCACCAGAATTCCTATCCCTTGTACAGATTGTTTAAAAAATCTCTCATCGGTACCAAATTCCATTTGTGAACTAAATTTAGCTGGTGTTTGGACTTGCTGTCCCCCCTGGCAAAACCCAAAGTCATGCGTGATTTTGCAAAGGGGTGCCATGCGTGGACAGAATTTTTGGGGTGTTGATTGTCAGGCCGCGTGCTGTGTTTGACCCACAGTTTCATTTTTTTGTGCACTTGGTGAGTATGGTGTTATTTTTTTCCAATGTTCGAAAATTTTCATTCATTAAATTTGTAAATATGTTTTTTTTTTTTGGTCATGCTTCTCCGTGTGGGTACGATTGGCCACTGCTTACAATACCAAAATGCATCTCTGTAGTACACAACAGCCACAAACATCATTGTGGAGTCCCTGCAAAGCAATTACTGCTTAGCAGTGAGGCAAATTGGTTGAAAGATGCAACAAGTTGAGAGTTGACAAAAAACATGCGCCAATATGACCTTTGACCCAAGCTACTTAAAGCCACTTGTCTGGGATATCGTCAGACAGGCTCCTGCTACGACAAAAAGAAATAATCCATGAAGTTTTGAGGAAGATTGCTTGAAAAATATAACTGAGTCAAAAGATGCCATGCGACATACTTATTTGACCTTATCCACCTTGACCCTAAGCCTGTTTAATATTTTGCCTGTCACAGAGCAAGCCTTCTTGAAAGTTTGAATTGCATCTTTTAGAACATTCAGAAGACAGTGGAATACAAATAACTTTCTCCAAAAATTATGTTTAGAATTCTGGTAGGGCAACTTCTTTGAAGTCGCTTCCATTCAATGAATCATCTCCTTTGAGACCGCGGTCTGCTAGCTAGCTCGTGGTCGTCACTGACAGTCTTCTGTCGTTGAAATTTGCACAACAAAGGAAAATTGGGATTCTTGCTTTCTGAGTTCTGTTGCAACAGCGCTGATATTTGCACATATGTCAAAACACAGCATAGGCTATCATTAAAGGTAGCAGTAGTGAGTCATGACGAATGAAGCGTGCCTTCTCGTGACGCATGATGGCGTAATCTTAAATGCTGCTTCTTTGATTCGCCGACTCGGCACAACTTTGATTTCATACATGTCCTGACTAAATGAATCTGTCCAAACCATTCTAAGTTGGAATGAAAGGGTAAGCCGCAATTGCTTGGCCTGTTAATGATAACTTCTTATTCTTTCTTATTCACAGAGAGCTCAAGTAACACTGGAGATCCATGAAAAAAAAAAAAGTGACAGTAAATCTCCAGCGTTGTTGACTCCATCTATCCAATGTAGTAAGTACGGCAATGCTTCACTTACTGCCTGGAAGAGGCAACTCTCGGGCCGGCGTGAGCCACCAGAGACAAATGAGAGCTTTGTGTACTCTGGAAGGAGTCAGGAGGTCAGTACGGTGGAAGGTGGGGTGAGGAGGTGAGGTTTAGGGGTTGACAGGGAGACATAGTTTTTGCGGGGTGGTGACAAGGTTTCAGTTGTTTTGCTAAATTGGGAAAGGAACAACCCTGACATTATGACAGGCCAAACTCACAAAAATACACTTACACATCTCGCACTGTGCCACTGCGACCCTACCACCTCCTTCACTGCGGCATTCATGAGAGAGAAAGTTAAACGGCGCTAAAAATCTGATGAAAACATTTAGAGGCAGTGCTAATGGTTCAAAAACAACCCCCCCCCCCGCCCTGCTGTTGGCCACGCGTGACCAGTCAAGTGTTGCTTTTGTTGTCAACCTGAATGTCTTTCAGCCCGTCGTAATCATCCAGCATGCACATGCTTTCCCAAACGCATATGAACTGACAATGAAGTGCACGCGTAGCGTCCAAAACAAAACTCCCGGTATAAAGTATCTGGCTGAAAACTCATTAGAGAGGTTTACATGTCGCATGAGGCGAAGTTTAACAGAAATGTTTTGGGGGGGTTTTCCGCTGCCGTTTCCTTTCTTAACATGACAAAGGCTTAAAAAAAAAAAAAAAGAACGGAAAAGAAATGCACGGATAAAAATGCAGCCATTTAAGAATAATTGGATTAATGAAGTTTTTTGCTCATTAGTGTTCACAAATATGCTTTCATGTTGCAAAGCCATTTTACTCCCGCAGTAATCCGCCTGTGAGAGAGCTTGCAAAGACCACAGTCCACGTTTCTTCAAAGGTCAAAATGTCACTTTGGGTTGTAGGGAGAAGTAAACAGGAGAGAAATAAGCCTCCTGTCTTAGGGGGCCCTGCACAATAAATCCTTCCAATAAGAGAGCCTCGACATGATCTCTAAAAAGCTGAAACATGAGGTCATGCTTAAATCGTGAGTAATAGAAATCCTGTTGTGTTACTTCAATGAACTCATTTGTTATCCAAGTATTTATATGAGCTGTGGAAAAAAAGTCTATGGATCCATCTTTTATGTTCAAGGAAATGAAAGGTCAACCGTCCGGAATTGCATTGGCTTCATCTACTTGATTATTAATTCTTATTCTACGAGGGAACGACCAGGAGAGAAGCTGATCAGCCCTCTTTAGCGCATTTTTGCACATCGCTCAGCTAAACGCAAGCAATGTGATGCAGAGGAATGCTGAACCCCAGGCAATGAATAGTCATAAATTTATTAGTGAGTGCGTACCAGGTTGGATTGGAAGAATGAAAGCTATTGCAGTGATAAACCAGTTGACCCCGTCAACTTGGCAGCTGTCATGACCTCAACCTGTGGCGGAATTAGACGAGGGAGCGCAGAGGGACAATATTTGTTCAAGCTGATACCTTGGGGTGGTGGAGGTTGTGTGTGTGCGCGCGATACTTGTGTTGTGTCTTGTTTGTAATGCACGTGTGTGTGTGAATGACTTTGGGACAATGGATGTGTGTTTATGTCAGTAATTTGGCATTGAAAAGATGTGAAATGATGAACCTCAAGAGCTCATTTGTGTGCATACAAATTGGCTGTTTGCATTTGGAGAATCACACACCTGTTGCAGGACTTTGGATGAGCAAGTGCCATTCCGTCACGGACGGCAGCTTATTTCCTGACAGGTCAGCTGTGGAGGTATGGCTGCTACACGCTAAGTGCATCACATCTTTTTTTTAATTTTTTTAAACATACATTTTTTTTTTATTTCTAACTGACCACTTTTTTTTTGGAGGGGGTTCTCATTTTTTTTCTCCCTTTTGATTTTCCGTCGCTTCATCTGGTGAGTCATATATCCATCAAGGTACAGGTATTTAGTTCCACTTATCCCTCCCATATGCGCTATTTGCCTTCCAGTCGTGATAGATGTATTTTAAAGCATTTATCATTCGATTAGATCACAGGCTTGTTTGGATGGAGCCAAAACAGTTGCACATAATCTTGCTGTTGTTAGGTGTTGCCACAGACAGATGACAACACAAGAAACCTGATTTTTTTTTTTTTTTTTTTCTAAGCCTACCTTGTGAAACAGAAACATTGCAAGCAAAAATTCATTGTCAGGAATTTGTGCTGGCCACCTCACTGACATTCGATTGAAATGACATTGCTGTGTGCACACTGCAGGCAAATTGGAATCGAGGAGGAATGTGAATCTGCGTGCTGGCTGATAATATACCTGACACTGAAACCCTTAATCATAGTTGTAATTACGGCTCTAGCTAATGGGAGGTAATCAGTTCTGACAGATGGCGGCAAGTCATGTGTTGCAACCAGTATAGGCTCGGGGTGAAGCGTGAAGCATGTGTTTTTCTTGTAGTTCCCAACACCTTCAGCCACACCTTTTAAGTCGGGTGATATGACCAAAACGCCTTTCCAAGGCCTGACAGATTCAAGCTCCAGATGAACCCATTTTCATGACGGCCAAAAACCAAAACGAGAAAAACAAGACACAAAAAGTCCGTTTTACAGTTCCAAAATATTTTAAGAAAACATTTTTATTTTACATAAACTGTACAGACATCATTTATTTGGCTAGATAATTCTGAAACAGCAACTAAAATAGTGTTTTATTAAATAGAAAACCGAAACAAAAAATAGAACTAAAGATGAAAAGTGTTGCGTATTGACAAAGAGAATCATTTATTGTACCCTGATACGAGTAGGCCTTTTGCGAATGATCAAAACAGTATCGTACACTCAGTGACCATGCCCTCTTGGTACAATAGCTAATATCATGGCCTCTTTGGTTCCATTAGTTATGTAAAATACCTCTGACACAAAATTCAGTTTCTTTACTTACTATAAAAATAACTTTTCAATGGCAGTTTTTGTTTCACTAATCCTGCAACTTTTCAGTGCAAACATCACAACAATCATTCGCCTTAGAAAGGATGCGAAAGATTACATTTCAAGTATTGATTAAGAGTCAAGGACTGAAAGCGGGAAAGGGTGAGAAAGCAAACACAAGACACAAAGAAATTTTCAGAGAAAGATCATTCAGTCTAAGAGGACATGTTGGAGTACGGGTACAGTTGACTATACATTGCATAGCTCATGTGGCACTTACTTAATATGATATGACAGGACACTCGGTACCCCTCGGAAGGCAATTCTTTATACAAGTGCTAATCAGGATGTGCATTTCAGTTTCTACAAGTGCTGCACTGCGGCGACCCACCAAAACTAGTGTCTCCGTATCCCAAAACATTAACGGGCAGAGGGAAGGAGTTCTGTCCCGGTGCACTAGTCAAGTGCACTTCAGAGATCTGTCTCGTCCGGGTCATCTCGTGGTTACAGGCCCTGCAAACCCTCTCGATAAGCAGGACGCTGAGGTTCAAGACCTGCAATTAACAGTGAAAATAATGACAGCGGCTCTGTGGAGGACTTTCTTTTGCCGCTGCAGTGCAGAGGGAATAATCCTGTGAGGCATTAAGCGCTGCTGGTCTAATTCCACCAGAGGACAGTCAGACTGTGTCTGTCGGCATTCTAGTGAAGTGCTTGTGTTCCGAATCGTGTAAGCTGATGAACTGTCAGTGCTTAAAAAGAAAAAAAAAAAGTCTGCCATGTGCTTAAAGTACTTAGGGACTTGGGGGAGAGGTTGGGGAGTCTGGGGACAACACCAATAATGTCATTGGCTGATCATGTTACTTTCCTTAAATGCTTCTTGTCTTCTTTCAGGTGGCGGCGGGAGGCCCATATACTTAATTTAAAACGGCAAAGTACAGCTAAAGTACCATTTGGTGATCTTCATTCCCTTCTCCTCCCAATGCTGTCTAGTTCCAGGTCAGACAGCAAGCATATCACTCAGTCCGATAAATACATACACTCATATGAACATGTGCAACCAAACTTCCGCACATTTTGATACCGGATTTATACTACAGCGTGTCTCGTCCGCACATACAGTAGCAATACATTTCTTGTACTGTATATGTCTACTGTACAAAGGGTCCGGTTGTAGAAAAAAAAAGGCCTTGCTGGAAGTTCAAAGACAATTGAGGGCCAAAGTGGACTCAAGCGCAGCCGCATTCTTCCACAATCATGTTGGGCACATCTCTCTTGACGATGTTGTACTCATCGTCAAAGTAGAGCATAGACATAGTACTCAGTTTGGTGGGAATGCAGCAGGAGTTGACCGAACCTGGGCTAATTCCTCTCATGCGGTACTGGTTTACGACTGCTGTGTGGAAGGATGAAGCCGATCCCAGCACACCAGGCATGTAAGCTGGGCAACTGCCCTCGCAGTAGTTGCCGTAATAGCCCGCAGGGGCGATGATCCAGTCGTTCCAGCCGATAAGACGGAAGTCGATATAAAACTGCTGCCGGCAGCATAGACCCCCACTGGTGCCGTCACACTCCAGCCCCCGCTTGCGGATGCGGTGCTTTCCGTCCGCTTGTCTTGCACGGACCACCAGGAATGGTCGGTGGGAGGGCTCACCCGGGTCCACCAGCACTGGGGCCACTCCCGCCGTCTCACATCCCTCACAGTGGACCTCCAGGTCCTGTCGACGGCTACCTTTGCCAAACACTGCCCGGACTGCCTCTAAGAGGGGGAAAGTATGCCAACCGCTGCGTTTTAGCTCAACGCGCTTCTCCACCAGGGCCCAGTGCCCTGTGACCCCGCCATCACCTCCTCCTGGCACTCCTTCGCCATTGCTCACAGCTCCAGCTTCCTGGTAGTGGATCTTCACTGTCACCTTCCTTCGCAAGCCTTTCTCAGGACCGGTCGGCGACACCCGAAAGAAGAGCCACAAGTTTGCTTGGGATACATACAGGTTTTGGTTGCCTTCATTGGAGATGAGGAAATAAAGACTGGACTTTGATGACGTGTACTCATCTGCTGGGACACACAGCAAAGAAAAACATCATCAGCACAAAGACGGAAAACGTGGCACTTGTTAAATCAATGAAAAAAAAAAAGCCTTTTCATATGTTTGTTAGTAATATAAATTTTGTGGTTAAAATTTTGCAAACTTCAATGTGAGCAGATCACAATTTCTTCACACATTCCATACTAATGTCACAGCATCAGTGAAGCATCCTGCACATTGTACTGAATTTGATTTTTCTACGAGCTCATTTATGCAGGATACAGTTTTCTTTTTTTCTTTTTTTCGCACGGGCCATTCATCATCATCATCTTCACTCAAATGTTGTATTTGCACTGGTAAGCACATGCATTTAAAATATGTATAAATAGGAATTATACTGTTTATTTTACACACGCCTTGTATATATACACAGTATGTGTGTTTGTGTATAAGAAAATAAAAACAGAACAAACACATGTAAATATTTACTGGAAGCATAAATGTACAGCCAGTATATTTACATATGAGAATTTTACAGATTCTTCTCAGATCTACCCAGTCTACACAATGGAACTCTACATATTTCGAAATCTTGTTTTGTTGTCTGGAATGTGTTGAAAGAGTATGGGATGGTCATCTCTAACTAGAGGGTGACAAATCCATTTTTTCAATGGTGCATTATTTGTATATGTTCACTCTTCGCAGGGTGTTTTGGACCTTGCGAAAGGTGAGGCTATGCTGTAACATGTTGTACTGAACAGGAAATTTGAACCCTATCAGAACCTCAACGTCTGGCTTCTGATTTTTGTTGTTGTCGAAGAGCTTTCTTTTAGTTGGTTTTATGAGTCATGGAAACAATGTTTGTACACCTGAAACTGATATATGAAATCCAAGTCCATTCTTTTTATACTATATTTTGATAAATGTATATTTTAAAAAAGGGAATCAAATTTATTACATTATAATGGGAGCCTTTAAAAGATAACATTAAGAGCCATAGAATCTTCTTTCGTCAAGTACACTAGATACAAAAAACAAAACAAAAACAAAAAAACCCCGAGAGAATCTACTCAATACATTAACAATTTGCAGCCAATTGAATTAGTTCAATTTAAATCATATGTTTTGGGTGAAACAAACTTTAATTCAAAAGTTATGAAATGATTCCATAAATTAGGTAAAGTTTACCTCACATTTTATGACATTCCACAACTAAATTACTCATTGAAATCGAGTCAAATATACTCCAGATTTTTTGTACTATCAATTAATAATTATGAATCAAATCAAGACATAAAAGTTGAGTGGGAAATGGGCTTTTACTTTTGAGCCCCTCTTGAACACTGTCATTCACCAACTGATGACACAGCAACACGAGAGACTGGAGTCCAGTATTTTGCTTTTAAGCCTGAAAACGAGACACGAAATGCTTCAAGTGTACAGGATAGAACCCACGACCGTTGGGTGGGGAGTCGAGGTGTAACCCATGCACATATTGCAGTATACAGGCAAATTTAACCATAAATGTCAAGTAAACTTTGCTCAATTTATGTTAGTAGTATCTTTTCACTTAAGGTAATCTTTACCAAAACGATGTGATTTATATTTACCCAATTAAAGTGGCTCTAGATTACCCTACATTTATTGGATAGATTCTATTGTTTTGGGTTTTTTTTTAAGCGTAGATACATTTTATGTAAAATATATGTATATTAATATTTTATACAATGATAGTCAATATGTATGCTCTCTTTACGATACTTACTCTTTAATTAAATAAATACTTTCCTGCTAAAAATAATCAGGTACATTTTGGATGGTTTTAATTGACCATATTGACCACTTTCTAAAATCATTGTTTACGGTGTGATTATGTGCACGTGTACTTGAAAAGGTCGAGTGAAGACATCAAAGAGAACTGACCACCCACGAGCACCCCCCCCCCCCACAGGGTGTGGTGAGACTTGTTTTTGCTGTACATCTAACCCCTAAATCATGTGAGCGTTGTGGTGATTTATTAATGCGGACACACTGGGAAAAGAACAGCTCACAATTCAGAAGATAACATTTATAATTTCAATGCACGGGCTGGCAATTATGAAGATTTTATAGATTTTAAATATCGCCATTTTCTTAGAATAATAGACTAAGTCATATTTTGACAAGAAAAAAAATGCCAAACTCAGGAGGATGATGGCCACCTCTGCCAAAATTGGCTACATTCATAGTTAAATAGATCACTCAATTCTACCCCTCTGAAATTAAATTATTAATAAATATAAGATATCCGTATTTGGTTACATTTTTCGTGATTTCTTAAAAAATAAATAATAATAATAATAGAATTTATGAGGTCTACCTACATATAACCGCAAGAATTATTTTAACAATAACCTGTCAGACCTGCTTTAGCGACACAAGTTTATTTTCTTTTACTGTCAAACTCACAAATTGTTCCCGTGGCGAGCCATCCAGTGAGCAAGGAGCTCGCTCACCGACGCGCCCATTCTAGCCATTCATAATAATGAGACGGCACAGATTGAGGAGATTGACTAAAGCAGTGTACAGAGGGCAACTTTCAACCATGTCATTTGTTGTGAGACTGTGTTAGAAGGAACATTAAAACATGCACTTGCCCAAGTGCAACTTGTTAAAGTTTTTACTTGTACATGTGTAAAAACTGGTCACAACTGAGACCACTTTTGTCTCAGTCTGCAGCACTGAGCATAGTTCTTGAATCAGGGAAAGTTGGCCTAAGTACCAAGAGCCTCACTTTTGAATGATGGGCACCCTAAAAAGAGGTGTACGCAACATCCCATGCAAAGTATGACAAAGTGTGCACCTGTGCAGAAACACTGACTCATGCATCCGCACATTTAGGAGACTAAAGAATTTAGTGACACAAGTAGTGAGGTAGTGAAATGAAGTCAGATTGTATAATGACTGAGAGAGAGCTAGCGACCCACATGGACGAGCGTGAGCTAGCAAGCCACGTGGATGAGTGAGAGTTAGCGAGCCACACAGACTCCACCCTTCACTATCTGCCAAAGTCGGATCCATTTTACTTCTTTTTTTCTTCACAGGCATTGGCGGTGGAGTACCTTACCAATCACTTGCTTCATTCACCAGACAATTTAAAAGTAAGTATGGTTTCGTGCTCCACTTGCACTAATTGCATCCTTCTCACTCTGGCTTACCCTGCTAGAGGGTCGTGTCCATCAGCTAGAGCAGAATAATGTCATAGCTGTAGAGGTGGTGGACACACTATTAATCGCAGATTGTAGTCAGCCTAGTCCAGTTGGCATTAGCCCTTAGCGGTCAGCTAATCACGAGTCTGCTAAGACGCATAGCAGTTCCATTCCACCTTGTTCTACTGGTTCCCGCACTTTAGTTATAGGTGACCCCCATCACTCATAACATTAAGCTTACAAACTCAGCCACACTGTGTATTCCTGAAGCCATAGCGCTCGACACTGAAGCTAATCTAAAGGAAATGGCACGCAACAGGGCTAGAGACCAGTGAAAGACTAACAACACTAGCTACTCGGACAAAGTGACACACATCGGCTCCAACGACACAAGGATGAGACAATCAGAGATCACAAAGAGGAACATAGCTAGGACTTGTGATCTTGCCAGAAAGATGAGTCGGCATCGAGTAATTGTCTCTGGCCCCTTCGGCATTATATGTCATTATATATTGAAGATACCAGTGTCCGCTTCCTATGTAAGTATTCAAAAGCTGACAAATAACTATCAGATGCCTACATTTGTAACCTCCCTTTAGTTGCTCAAAGAACAATACGGGACCACGACAACGCAATGGTGTTAATATTGTGACTGGGATCCCTGTAATATCAAAGAGCACAGGTCAGCTTACTCTACTGAAATTCGATCTTATGAATATTAGATCACTCTCTTCGACAGCCCTGTTAGTTAATGACTTCATCAGAGACCATAATGTTAACATGATCGATCGGCCTTTGCGAGACCTGGTTAAAACCCAATGAGTTTTTAACCGATATATAAGGCTTTGCCTCCCAAATTTTGTGAGGTCACATATGGCACGTCCTCATAAGAAGAGTGGGGGTGTTGCTATTATTTACGAATTTGCTCTCAAACTTAGTCCTCGCTCAAACAAGGCTTTTACAACTTTTGAAGCTCTTGTTATGCTATCCACAGCTTTGTTGCCGTTTTACCTGTGTGATTTATCATTCTCTTGGCCCTTACACTAGATGAATTTTCTGAATGTGGGTTTGACTTGGTGACTCATGGAGATAATATACTAATAATGGGTGACTTCAATATACGTATGAATCCCCGGACAGAACCGCTTACCTCAGCATTTAAGACGATAATTGATACTTTTGGTTTCACGAAGAATGGTAACACTATAGATTTGGTACTTACCCGGGGGCCTTCAACCTCAACTCTAATAGTACTACCGTATACCAGTGCTCGATCTGACCATTACTTAGTAAAATTTTCTTCGTTCAAGGCCATCATCGTGACCACAATCAAAGCTATAGCAGGTGCAATATTAGCTCTTTAACCATGAGCTATTGCCTCTGGCAACTGCTACCCTTTCTTCTTATAAGGATTTGATTGATAATCTCATGAATGATTTCAATGCGGTTCTGTTAAATGGTTGCACAGTTGCACCATTAAGACTAAAAATTGGTCCTCAGAGGCCTTCTCCATGGTTTACAGATGACACTCAAACAATTATGTGGGAGGCTTGAGCGCAAAAGGCGTGTGAGTTAACTCAAAGCCTTCCATCAGGCATGGTTTGATGGCTTCCTGAAATACAAAGAATCACTTGTTTTAGCTAAAACTAATTATTTATCAAGAATAATTCAGTCTGAATAAAAATAACCCGAAATACTTTATTTGATACAGTGGCATTGCTATTGCAACAGCAGCCAACCTCCATTAGCTTCAGCTCAAGATTTTATGCATTTTTTTACTGTGAAGATTTAGCTCATTCGAAATTAGATTCAGGACACATCCCAAAAACCTAGCTACATTCTGAGATGAACAAAGTTAAGGGGGTATTAAGTATAGTAGTTGCCTGAAAAGTATTTATCATTTTTAAAGAGGTACCTCTTAAAAGTCTTACAAAATGGTTAGCGCAGCAAAACAGAGAACTTGCATGCTCGACCCTTTTCCTGACAAACTCGTTAAAGATCTGTTTCCGATTCTAGGACCATCCATCTTTAATATTATTAATTCATCATGATCCTCTGGCACTGTACCAGCAGTGTTTAAGACTGCTGGTGTTCGACCCCTTCTTAAGCGACCAAATCTCATCCCAGTGAGTTTCTGTACCTATAGGCCTGTTTCAAATCTCCTGTTTATTGCGAAAATTCTTGAAAAAGTCATAGCGCAACAGCTTAATGACTATATGGCTGCTAACAACCGATTTGAACCGTTTCAGTCAGAGTTTAAATCCCACCATTCTACTGAAACGGCCTTTGCTAAAGTGACCAATGATCTTCTCCCTGCTATGGCCTACGACACCTCATCAGTATTATTATTACTCGATCTAAACGCTGCCTATGACACCGTCGATCATCCATCCATCCATTTTCCATTCCGCTTTATCCTCACAAGGGTCGCGGGGGATGCTGTAGCCTATCCCAGCCGTCTTCGGGCAGTAGGTGAGGGACACCTTGAACCGGTTGCCAGCCAATCGCAGGGCACACAGAGACGAACAACCATCCACACTCACACTCACACCTAGGCACAATTCAGAGTGTTCAATCAGCCTGCCATGCATGTTTTTGGAATGTGGGAGGAAACCGAAGTCCCGGAGAAAACCCACTCAAGCTCGGGGAGAACATGCAAACTCCACACAGGGAGGGCGGAGCTGGAATTGAACCTGGTGCCTCTGCACTGTGATGTCGATGCGCTAACCACTGGATCTCCTGGCCACCCACCGTCGATCATAACATTCTATTAAAATGCCTCAGAACGTGTGTTGGTAATTCAGGCCCAGCTCTTTCCTGGTCTAGTTCTTACATCTCAGAAAGCACATTCTGTGTAATTTATGGTAATAGGACGTTTGAGTTTTGTAATGTTACATGTGGAATCCCACAGGGATCGGTACTTGGTCCTCTATTCTTCAGCACTGACATGCTTCCGCTCGGTGACATCATATGTAAATATAACATTTGTTTTCACTGTTCTGCGATTGGCTGGCAACCGGTTCAGGGTGTCCCACGCCTACTGTCCGAAGACAGCTGGGACAGGCTTCAGCACCCCCCGTGATCCTTGTGACGATAAAGCAGATCGGAAAATGAATGAATGAATACTGTTTCAAATGTTGCCCACTCAGCATCCATTGCAGCCTGGTCATCCTGGAAGTGGGATTCTTCCATCTGAGGCCTCTTCTCGAGGTTTCTCATTTTTCCCTTGATGGTGTTTTTTTGAGTTTTTCCTTGCCCTCCTGGGGCAAGGAAAAGAAGGGGGAAGTCGGAATACTTGTCCACTGTGGGCATGTGAAGCCCTTTGAGACTGTTTGTGATTAAGGGCTGTATAAATAAATGTGACTTGACTTGATTTAAATGATGTCTCTGAAGAGTCATAGATTACCTACAGATTTTTCTCTTTGTGTACGATTTTCAGTCGGTGAAATTTGTTTTCAATTAAGCCTCTCCTCGTGAGTTTTTAATTTCGCCTTGGGGATAAGTAAAGTGTTTTAATTTATTGAGATAGATCATAATGGTGATAATAATGCCAGGATGTGAACCAATCAGTTTGATTGCCGTATAAGCATCAACTGTACTTTCGGTAACATCCTATGTTGTAGATAGAAAAGTTGCAAGAAATAGGGGGGAGAATTCCAGGACCGCAAACATATCCTGGCTCTTAATAACTGGCTAGTTCCTGGAAGTATGCTCTTGGATCTTTGTCCAGAAACAGAGAGGTCTACCAGACTCTCAGGCAGTATCCATGTGTCAAGCCAGGGTGTGCCCCTGCCCCCACCAGCGGTAGCGACACGCAGTCAATGCGTTTTGCTTTTCTTAGGCATCTACTTTCAAGGCAGAACAATTTTGTTGCGCCGTCTTCCACGTCGAACCGATCGCAGTCACCACAGCTCACTGCACTTTCTTTTGTTTGTTGTGCCTCTGACACGGCTACCAAACAAAAGGCTCTTCCTTGCCCTCCTCGCTGATAAGCACCTCAATTTCAGTCTCTCTTGATATACTGTAACATTGAGCAGCATGCTTTGCATTGACCAATGAAGGTTTTCGAGGGCGATATATAAGAATCATCCATGTCCACACTTGATTGGACATGGATGTCCAATCAAGTGATTTATCAAGGTAAGATTTCCTTCCATTTTTCCTTTCCATTTTTTGCTGTACGCCATTTTTGGCTTTTGCGCGTATGTACACTTTGAGTAAGAATCCTGCTCAGTGGGGTAAGTGAGGCCCCAATTTGTAAGTGACAGGACCAAAGAGCAAGAGATTGAAGAGATCTGAGCAGAGGAAAACAAAAAAAAGAGCGAGGATGTAAGTGAAAAGGTGTTAGGATGGCGGACACGGCCAAGACCCCTGGGGGGTTCATTGAGTTCACTTTTAGCACCCCACTGAACTCCACCCATTCTCTCCTCCTTCCAGTGCAAGTACCCGAAGAGTGACAGCACAAAGCTCCCTGTGAGGCATTGGGAGACAGCCGCGCAGCAGCCCAGCATTGAAACACGTGGCTATCCAGCAAAATGCAAGATGGGGGGGAAAGAAATAAAAGCCATTTACATGACACTAGCCACTTTCTAAAAGAGTACAAAGAAGAGATTCCACAAGTCCAAAGGTGACGGTGGGCTTAGCGGAGAGAAAAAAAAATACTGCCAATGAGAGCTCAATTATGTCTTCCAATTCACCCAAATGCATCTTGAAAGGTTTCTATTTCAGGAAACTTGGCACAAGTTCTCAAGCAGAGCAGTGCCCTAAAAGTGGCTAAATTACTTTGTTTGCAGACTGATTAGTGTTTGTCAGTGTCAACATGTGGCCACCAAAGATGGCCCCCTCTAAAAGGCGCCTCACGCCTCTTCCTCCTGTAAAGCACAGCTTTACATTCACACACGGACTTGTTCAGACCAGTTCAAGCGCAACCACTGTACATGCACACATTTCCATCCATCCATGCACACATTTCCATCCATCCATGCACACAACCACCACCATGCAAAGTAATACATCACACATCAGGCCTCCCAATACTGCTGGCCATCAAGTGCACATTAGATACTGTACATGCTCACATGAAGGACCCCATTTAACGACAGCTTTTATTTGTGAAGGCGGTAAAAGCTCCTCTGAGCAAATGTAACGAACCTCCCCTCGGTACCATGCATGGTACTTGCCTCAACAACGCCGAGCATTAGAACGCCTAAAAACTGGGGGAGTGTTCAAAGAAACAAGAGTACAGCGGGAGTATGATTAACAGGCAGAGCCACAGTTGAAGTTTCTAAGAACTTAGATTTGTTCGATTTCAGCTTGACAAGTATTGCTTTTTTTTGGGGGGGGGGGGTTGATTTGTCCTGAATACAATGTGATTCATTCATTATATTCTGTACAGATAGTGGAATCGGGTACATAATGTAACAGCATGACTGTATGAATAGTTTGAAGGCAGTGCACTAAAAAATACACACAGGGGAAAAAAAATACAGATGTTTCTTCATAGATCATAAAATCATCGATTAAAAACCAAATGTTTACAAATAAACTAATGATATATATATTCTGTATGTAACTGCTTTACTTGGGTCCAGAAGATGATTTTCCTAGAACTCTATACCTTTTGTACATATTCTATTGTGTTATTTCAATGTTGAAAGCACACAGCGTACGTACAAAGCAAATTACCGTTCCGCTACTAATGGTCCCTTTGAGGATTTTTCTTTTCATCCATTATTTCAGACCGTTTTGAACTGGCCCCAACACGTCTTGGCTGACCCGGCGGAGTGAGGTTGCTCGTGAAGATCAGCAGTTAGGACACCTGGGTGGGCTTGTGTGGATAATGGGCTGCTTCAGCTTGTCTTTACCTGCGCCACAAGCCTCTCAGTGGCGCAGGTGAGGGAAGGGGCCATGGAAGCAGGAGAGCTGGCAGAGAAGCAACTCATTACTCAATGCCGCGAGACATTGACGACGGCTCATCGCAAAAAGACGAGGGTGTGGCCATGCCGGTGTAGTTCTAAACATGAGCCGAGGCGTGTGCGCATTTTGCTGCCATTGTTCAGGCATGACTCCTCAGCACTCTGAAGTCAGTGTGGGGTGAGGCAGTGAGAGATGATGAGGATGTTGGGCCAAGTTTGAAATTCAAAACTTTTGGCTGACATCGAATCCGTGAGTGCACCGCTGTTGTTGGAGTACATTGGGCATGCATTTAATAAATGTTTGTGGATTATGTATCCAATCAGAAGGTATACAACGAACGGTCAAAGTTTAAAACATATACAAAATGTCTGGGACAGGTCCAAGAGCGTCCTGAGAGACACCAGCCACATGAAAGAGTGTTTGTCCTGATGTAAACCTGCCCACCTGATACCTCAGTGTCATGGTAGCAAACCCATTCATCCATCCATCCATTTTCTAAGCCGCTTATCCTCACAAGGGTCGAGGGCGTGCCGGAGCCTATACCAGCTGTCTTCAGGTGGCAGTAGGCGGGGGGACACCCTGAACTGGTCGACAGCTAATCGCAGGTTACACAGAGACGAACAACTATCC
>CAAKHF010009091.1:0-10890 GCA_901007745.1 Hippocampus kuda
GGTTGTGTGTCGTCATCTCCGTTAAGTCCGGATAACAGAGCAGCATCACCGCCATGCTTTCGTCGACTCATTCATAAAGGCCATTTCCACTCTGGTTGCTGGCTCCACTGGGTAGGCTGCACGGGCTTCCATTCATATAGCAGAATGACTATTTCTAGTAGGATTCAGACATGGCATAGTTTTCAGAAATGCGTAATTAGACTCAGGACTGGTAGTTTGCCCCTGTGTTGCTTTTTTCATCCATCCATTTTCAATACATTGCTTAATCGTCCTCTTTTTGGTCATGGTGAGCTGGAGACTGTCCTAGCTGACTTTTGGCACTGGTCAATCGCAGGGCACAAATATACACACAAGGCCAATTTATGGAAATTGTTAGAATGTGGGAGGAAGTAGTTGTAGAAAACCCATGCCAGCACAAGGAGGACATGCAAACCACTCACAAGGAGAGGCGACATTCCAACCCAGGACCTCTCAACTATGAGGCAGACGTGAACTGCCATGTTACCACCATACAAGGCTGCCTAGTCTAGTTTCCTATCGCTTGAATGAGAGCTATGTTTGTTTCTCTGTAATAACAGGGCATTTTATTATCTTTTCCTTTAGGTCTTACTCTTAGCTGTCCCTCCATCCACCTTAACCTGGTGGGTTGGGGAAACCCCTGATGAGTGGGACCTGTATCCATGAGCCCCGTGCCCCTTCCCCCTCCCTGTCAGGCTTCAGTACCCCGGTATCCGAACCCCCCTACCGAAGACTTGATGGTGACACCCCCGCCTGCACCCCGGAAACGGACCTGACCCCCACACAGTGTGTCCTCCGAAACGTGTTGTCCATTGACACCGGTGGGCCGGGGGCACCAGGAGGCAGCAGTCCCACTCCCAGCGATGGACCTTCAGGCCACTTTGATAACAGTGTGCTAAAACTACACGAACATGACGTCTGCCACTGTGGGAGTGGTGCTGAGGCAGGCCACAGTCTGGAGGCGGGCGCCGTCCGGAGCCATTCGGAGAATATCCGGCTCCAATCAGGTAGTGGAGGTTTCTTGGAGGGTCTATTTGGATGCCTAAAGCCTGTGTGGACCATGATCGGAAAGGCCTATTCCACTGAACACAAGCATAGCCATGAAGGTATGTGAAATTGTCTGCTTCAGGTGTCCTTATCATCAGCTCCACCTGTCAAAAAAATTTGTAAGGCAAGGCAAATGTATTTGTATCGCACATTTTATGTACAAGGCAATTCAATGTGCTTCGCACAACCAAAGGCACAACTCCTGACAGCACTCGGAAAGAATAACAGCTGAAAATATTCCAAGGAGGAGAAAAGACAGCATGAGTATCTCATTAAATTTACGAACGGACATTGATAAAATCAAGACACATTTACAAACAAGATTTAAAGACTTTTAATAGCAAAGCATAGAAATACAAAGTAGATTTATGAAATTACAAAATCAGTACAGAGTGAAATGAATGTAATCACAGAAATGTGAACGAAAAGCATCGCTTTTAACCTCGATTTGGAAGCATTTATGTTTGGGGCCGACTTCACTTCTGTCGGCAGCCTATTCCATTTGGCTGCAGCATAACAGAGCAATGCAATGTCACCATCTTCACTTTAAACTCATGGGTCTGCAGACCTTCGAGACTTATCTCGTCTCGTCTCGTCTATCCCGTAACCCCGGAGGGTCGTTGGGGCACCACAGACGATCTGCTGACCAGCTCTCTCCATCCTTCTCTGTCTTCGGCAGCTCTCATTGCCTCATTGAGTTTCAAGTGAGTCCATTCTGTGATGTTATCTTCCCATCTTTTCTTTTGCCTCCCTCTTCTTCTGCCACCTTGTACGGTGCCTTGCAGGATGGTCTTTGCAAGGCCTGAGGATCTGGTGACGTAACTGACTCACTCAGTACCACCTCAGTTTCCGCTTAATGGCAGTGGATAGGAGGTCATCATGCGGGCCGATGGCTTGTCTGATCTTTTGACGGACTTCCTCATTCGTGACATGTTGGGTGTAGGAGATACCCAAAAGTCTTCTGTAGCACCTCATCTCCATACTCTGTATTCTCCTCTGCAGTTCTGCTGTAAGGGTCCATGTTTCGCAAGCGTAGAGAAAGATTGAGGTGACAAGTGAGCGCAGCAGTCTCACTTTTGATGCCAGACTGATGTTGTTATCTTTCCATATGGGCCTGAGTTTTGCCAGGGCTGCAGTCGTTTGAGCAATTCTGGCAAGGACTTCTTTCTTTGACCCTTCATCGGACACAATTGCTCCGAGGTACTTGAAGCTCGATACACAGTCTAGTGCCTGTCCATTGACTTCATTGTCAGAGAGGATGTGATTGTTGTTGGTCATGATTTTTGTTTTGTCGGCATGGATCTCCATACCATATGCTCTGGAGGTGTTGTAAAGCCTTTGAACTAGGCTAACAAGTTCATTTTCTTCTCATGATAACCAGAATTTCTTCTTCGAGACTTATACTGGGTTCATATTCAATTTCCTTTATGTATTCAGGACCCAAATCATTCAGTGATTTCCAGACCACAAGCAGAATCTTCAAATCTACTCTACAGCTGACTGGGAGCCAGCAGAAAGCCTTTAGGACGAGAGTAATATCTTCTAATCTCTTTGTTTTTGGTCAGAACACGAGCTGCAGCATTTTGAATGAGCTGCAGCTGCTTGACGCTCTTTTTAGGAAGTTCACTCGGAAGACCACTGCAATAATCAAATCTACTGGAAATAAAAGCATGGTTAAGCTTCTCTTGGTCTGCTCGGAGCATGCAACCCTTCAGTTTGGATATGTTATTCAGCTGATAAAAGGCTGTTTTAAAGATTGATCTGATATAACTGCTGAAACTCAGGGCAGTATCGATCAGCAGCCCAGCATGTCATAGCTGGTCTTTGTTTATTAAAGACATTGACCCCAAGTGTTTACTCACAGCAGCCCTTTTTTTCTTTATTGCCATAAACAATTACCTGTGTTTCGTTAGTAGGCTTTACATCATCGTTGTCACTCTCACTGTAGAAAAAGGCGAAGAGCAAATGAAGATAAGAAATTCGCAAACTGTTGTGGAGATCACAATGTCGTGCTGTCTCACCTTCTTCACAGCGCTAACGTGAGCGAGGATGACGTGAGAAGTCGGTGATTATCCAATACAGTATTTTAATTGTGTCTAACAGCACAATGTCAGTGTTCACTGTTTATACTAATCGGACAAAGTGAGTTTTAGCAGCTAACTGGGGGAAGCATTGTGTGCATCCGTCTCTGCTAAAGCCGTCCTCCAGAGAGCTTCACACTTCAGTGGACCTCATGAAGAATAGATTTGCTTCTCTCTCTGCTTGTGCCTGAGCGTTCCTCTTTAGTGGCCAAGTACTCTGTTATTTAAGGTGTGGATAACAGATGCTTTCGCTTCAATTTTCTTTTCACAAGAACAACAACAATAACCAGAATATCACAATATCATCCGTCTGTCAGAACAGTATGTTACTCCGTCGACTAATTAGTCACTCTCGTTTCTTTGACATGTCAGCCTCTGCGTTGCACGATGCCTGTTCAATGGTGAAGTACAATCTGACTGTTCCCTGTACCGATTGGCTAAATGTGAAAATGTCATATTGTGGGGCCAGAAAAGCTTCTAGTCAGGCAGCTGTTGTACACATATTGCTGATATTTAAAAGATACTTGGTGATTCCCCCATTTATCAAGCTTAGGTTGTTTCTACTCGCTGGTCTGTGTACAGAGTGCTGGGAGGTTCCTTTTGAGGAAATCTCAGACCTGCAGTGGGTGGGCAGTGGGGCGCAAGGTGCTGTCTTCCTCGGCAAGTTCCACGGAGACGATGTGGCTGTGAAGAAAGTGCGAGACATCAAGGAGACTGAAATCAAACACCTTCGCAAACTCAAGCACCCCAACATCATTACTTTCAAGTAGGGAAGCTCCTCCATCCTTCATTCAAATACTTTATCCACGTCAGTCTGCCATTAACATTGTCTTTTCTCTAATCGCTGTGTTGCCATCTAGGGGCGTGTGCACCCAGGCTCCTTGCTATTGTATCTTGATGGAATACTGTGCCCAAGGCCAACTATATGAGGTGCTGAGGGCAGGTCGTAAAATCACCCCTTCCCTCCTGGTTGACTGGTCCATGGGCATTGCAGGAGGCATGAACTACCTACACCTTCATAAGATCATACACCGAGACCTCAAATCCC
Source organism: Hippocampus kuda (assembly GCA_901007745.1). Lineage (NCBI taxonomy): Eukaryota > Metazoa > Chordata > Actinopteri > Syngnathiformes > Syngnathidae > Hippocampus > Hippocampus kuda. Next base: position 4,195 of record CAAKHF010009091.1, read on the forward strand.
CCAAGTAAGTCGCCAATTCATCACAGGGTGCCTTTTGGAAAGACCTTGATCCTTTTGTCACACCCCAAAACAACAGCATTGTGCTACAATGGGTTGTCCAACTCACTCGAAAGAAAGTGTTGAGACATATTTAAAAATAATAATTTTTCGAATGCTCATACTCATAACGTACCATCACCCATCTAGCTCACTATTTTTACTAGCTAATATTTGACACGCTTGGAATTTGGGTCGAAAGACAAGAACGATTCTGGCGTGTATTATCAAGAACTGGATGTGATGGATCGATGTTACTTTTTTTCAGCATGCTGATCACACACGATGACCTTGTAAAGATCTCGGACTTCGGCACCTCAAAGGAGCTCAGTGACAAGAGCACAAAGATGTCCTTTGCAGGCACTGTAGCCTGGATGGCTCCTGAGGTCATCCGGAATGAGCCAGTGTCAGAAAAGGTGGACATCTGGTAGGTGTAAGAAAGTATATTTCTGTAGAGATAATCATCTGGCCTGTGTTACTATTAGCGCTTTCATTCCACAAGACGTACTTGTACGTCTTTTTAAAATTGGGCCCCGCCTACCAAGGACGTACTTGTACGTCTAAGTCTTTTTTTTTTTTTTGCGTCATAGAGAGGAGGAGGGTCTGATGCAATCTGTGAATGAGAATAAGGCGTTTGCATTGTAAATCATGTAAAAAAGCGACCAGTAGGTGGCAGTGGTTCCTCACGTGCTTGAAATGCATGCTTTTACAAAAAGCTCTTTTTCTCCGTTTTTTTTTTTTGCCCAGGAATCGCCATTTCCATGAAACTTAGCCATTTTGTAATGCCGATTGCTGAAGAACAGAAAAAGGAAAAACTCTCTTCCTTCTGCTGAAGGAAGAGAGTCCAAACTTTATTTTGGTAGGCTCCATGTTTATATAGTATTAGAACCAAATATTCTGTGGGCCTTGCAAGATCAGTCAAAATCCAGTCAAACGCTGGGACTGAGGGGGTTGCTCCAGTGAAAATGGCTGGGATTGAATGAGCTAGCAGTGATTTTTGATTTCACGTTCGTTATGTGCCCTGCGATTGGCTGGCAACCAATTCAGGGTGTCCCCCGCCTACTGCCCGATGACGGCTGGGATAGGCTCCAGCGCCCCCCGCGACCCTAGTGAGGATGAAGCGGTTCGGAAGATGAATGAATGAATGAATGAATGTTCGTTATGAATTTCTCTCTCTTTTTGACCTCCGAAAGACAGTATAAACCAGTAGTCAAGCTTTAACCTGACTTTAAGGTCATTTGGAGTGGTGCTGTGGGAGATGCTCACCGGAGAGATCCCTTACAAAGACGTGGATTCATCCGCCATCATCTGGGGTGTCGGAAACAACAGCCTGCAACTGCCCATACCTGAGAGCTGCCCTGATGGCTTCAAGATCCTCCTCAGACAATGCTGGTGAGAAATTATTGGATATCGGAAGTGAGGCTGCGGAAAGGGTGAGGAGAGGATGAGGGGCAAAAATAAACAGAGACAAGAAGAGCTGAAACAATGGTTATGAGCCATGCATGCAAAATTGGCCAAATCTGGGGGATTAATATAAAAGTGCAGCGGATGTATACACACTGCACAGTTGTGTTTAACCTTGACTTTTGCAGGAACTGCAAACCCAGGAATCGGCCTTCCTTCCGTCAGATCCTTCTCCATTTGGACATAGCATCAGCTGACGTTCTGTCCACTCCTCAGGAGACGTACTTCAAGTCCCAGGTATTGCTGCTTGTCTTACTCCCTGACATAGAGTACAGAGCATACTGCAATGGTGCATATGAATAATTCGCCACATGGACAAGTAAGCGACCGGGACACATGGCCATTACTCCACCCTGTCAAATTGTTACAAAATATGGAGTGGCTTCCACTCCCTGTCTTTGGGACTACAGTATTTCTAATCTTCTGGGAAGACCTGGATTTTGGACTGTGTCTGTGTAATCTAATTTATCCTAAAAGTGTCGTATGAGGTCGAGGTTCATATTGACACACTGAAGAACATTGGACTGCTTCAATATAATGTACATCCAGTGTAGTGTGTGTACATATACACATACAGTATGTAGATGTACACAGCCAATCGCCCACATGTCTTGCTTAGTCATCTGATCTGTTGTCTGCCAACAAAAGAGAACCACCTCTCAAGTCAGCTCTAACTAGACGCAGATGCTTAACAAAAATGTGCTCTCATCAGGCGGAATGGCGAGAGGAGGTGAAACAGCACTTTGAAAAGATTAAATCTGAGGGTACTTGTCTGCACCGACTCGATGAGGAGCTGATCAACCGACGCAGAGAAGAGCTCAGGTTTGTTTTGTTTTTTTAATGCGCACACAGCATTTCCTTTTAATGGTTGTGCCCTTACTGGTGGCACACACGAAACAGGCCACTTTTCTGTGAGTCTGTACCATTTCCTTATGTCACTTCTTTGTCCATCCCCGTGGGTGGATGAAGTGCCTTGAGTGCATGCCAGGCGCCGAGGATTGGGATTCTCTCATGCGCATGCACGATGACATCAGCCGCCTTTTTTTCTCTTTTGTCAGACATGCTTTAGACATTCGCGAACACTATGAGAGGAAACTGGAGAGGGCTAACAACCTTTACATGGAACTCAGTGCTGTCATGCTACAGCTGGAGCTCAAAGAAAAAGAGTTGCACAGGTTCGACTAAATTCATTCAAAGAGTCTGTCTTCGGCTCACGATGACAGCTTTTACAAAGCCACTTGTTTATCTGCAGGAGGGAGCAGTCCTTGGATAAGAAGTATCCGGGTTTTTTTAAGCACCACAGCTCCAGGCAGAGCAGCTCTTCCAACAGTGTGGACAAGCTCATCAAGAAGAGAAACGTCCCACAGAAACTGCCCTCAGGAAAGCGGTGCGATTTCACTTGTTAAACCAAACACTGGTTCTCAGGCTGTGAAGATGATAGATTGTATTTGTTGTTTCCCATTCCCTCTTTTACAGGTCAGACATCCTTAAGTCTGAGGTAATCATTCCCAAACTCGATTCCTCTGTCATGCAAGTCACTATCCCAACCTGCCCCAGCAGAAGCTCCACTTCTCCCAGTCGGTCTCGGAGGGTCAAAACACGCCACCGCAAACCTGGAAAAGGCAGCAGTGGAGATCTGTCAGGACTTAAAGCCCATCAGTCATCTCCCAATCGAGAGACAGCGGCCCAGGTTAACAGCCTGGCCACTGATTCCTCAAAGCAGCTCCTGGAGCCCTCCGCAGCCTTGCGGGGCCTCCACCACGAGCAGCAGCAAAGGCAGACGTCCTCCTCCAGCCCTGACCTGATCTGCACCACGCTACAAGTGGGCGGCCAGGGAAAAAAGGATCCACCTGTCGGCGGGCTGGAAAGAGGAGGCAGCCTCAGCGCCTCTGCAGGATTAGGGGAATCAGAGGTGGGGGTTGCCGGTCTGGATGATCTTACAGAAACTCCGCCACGCAGCGACACCCCTAGCGAGGATGCAGCATCATTTCCCTTCTCCAGCAGCCCCGACTCGCCTTGTGGGAGGGGGGCGGCAGCAGGGCGTGGATCGCTTGGATCTCCGCGCCTCCCCCATGATGGCGGGGAGGATAAGGAGGATGGAGCAGGTGCTGTGAGGTTGTCCCGAGGGGCTTCAGGGGGAAGTGGCGGTCAGCACCTCACACCTTCTGCCATTCTGTACAGGGCAGCCATTACACGAAAACAGGTCAGAGGCCACAACATGTTCCGAGAATGAATCAGGATATGCTCTTATCTTTTAACAATGCATAACTGATGATCGCTACAGAGGCGCGGCGTGTCATCAGAAGAGGAGGAGGGGGAAGTTGACAGTGAAGTTGAGTTACCGCGGAGACGGTGAGGAACTTGCACGCTTTAGTTTCTGTGAAACGAGCGAGTCATTTTCCCTGATAAGTTTTCAATGTGTTTGGAGCTCAAATGATAATTTTGATCCCAAACTGTGTTGCATTCCTCAGACGTCCGACGAGTATCACCAAGTGTCAGTCGGTGTCAACCTTCAGCTCAGAGAACCTGTCCGTTTCGGACGGCGAGGAGGGCCACACGACAGACCACTCAAACAGCGGCACCCCCGACGTAGTCAGCACGAACACGGATGACAGGTTGGACTACCGCAGTGACGATCTCCTCTCTCAGGGCTCAGAGATCCCAGCAGACAACACGGATCCCGCGCAGGCCTCCGATGGCCTGTCAGAGAGAGACGGGATGCTGGGTCAGGCCAAAGCAAAGATGGAAAGTGAGCAGAATCCAAATGAGGTACGGCAGTTCCAGGGATCTGCATGTCTACTTCCTGAGAAATGTTAGGGACGTCTTCCCCTCTATCCTCAGGGTCGAGTCCTTTGTGACGATTCGGACTGCGACAGCGCCGAGCTGGACCAGTCGGGCAGCGGAGAGCCAAGCCGACCCCCCAGTGCTGGAGCGTGGATGCCGCCGCCTCAAACCAATCAAGGGGCACCACAGTCGTCTCACACAGGACCCCCATAGACACCTGGACTTAAATACCTCTAATCACCGTACACCGAACCGTCACAGTGCACCAGTCGAGCTGGTGCAGCATGTCATGAGGCATCACGTCTTTAGCAAAGTTACGAGGGCCCCCACGTACACTGGCTGGGAAACCGGCACCACATGACACACATTTTTCATAACCTGACATTCTTTTGGTTTTCTTTTGTCAGTTTGGGAAATTCAGAGTTTACTCTTTGTAGTCAAAATAGGTAACCACTACGAGTCATTTAGTTCACTCACCCCCACTCTGGGAGCATTCCCATACACTTCATGCATTAAAATACAAATAAATAATAATGTAAATAATCTCGACATGCCACGTGAGAAATTTTATTTATAAGATAAAATCTAAGAATAAACGGTTTGCAGCCCTGTGAACAAATGCATGACTATAGGTGTATAATTTATGATTCGAATGTATCTGTTTTATATTTTGTGGAAGTTTACACTTTTTTAATCCTGAAAGTATTTTCTCTGTTCTTTATGTTAATAAATGTTAGCACTGAAGAAAAAAAAAGTGGGGGGGGGTTGGAACGAGTCTCCAGTCGTGATGCGTGATTGGGGTTTCTTAGTAGGTTTGAATTTGCAAAACAATTCCTGCAAAGTTTCTAGCGCATGAGACTTGCGTGAGGTTTTTACAAAGGTCATCAGATTTGTGTTGGAATGGAGACCTTTCGGTTCACTCAGAAGGAAATGCTCATCATTGCGTGGGTATAATTCTCAAGCGTTGTCTTTGGGGAGGATAAAGTAGTAACTGCACTCACAGTGACAACTTCCTCTGAAACGCAAAGAACCAGGACAATGACTTACTGTAGGCGTCAACTCTCTCCAAGCAGCAACAGTGGGGCAGGTGCTAATACACGTGAATGTGCTTTTGTAATTAACTTAAAGGATTCATTCCGGTGGTCGCCTTCATAAAAACCTCCACAGTCCCCCATGACCCTTTAAGATTTCTGCAGGAGTAGCCTGGTAAAGTATATATATAGAGCACTTCTCTGTGGTCACTCATTGAAATGTTAAGTATCCTTTGAATAGAAATGTCTTGTTTTTATACTGCATTGCACATTGTACCTGTAATATAGGAAATATATCTAAAGAAAAATTAACGAGCTACAATAAACAAATAATGTATTGTTAAGAGTCTGTGTGTGTTTTGTTTTTCCTGTGTTTGGGCCTGCAGTGGCTGATCGATTAGCCCTTTTCCACCGTGCTTGTACTACTGCTAGTTCCGGGTCAGTGCCCAGGTTAGCACCAGTTCTTTCTTTTACCACAACCTTAAAGCTCTGGTGTTTAAAAGGCCCTTCAGTCTCTGGCACCAACTATGTCAGGGGGCGGGGTGATCATGATGATCGCAGATGTAGGGAATAACTCCCTGGACACACTGAAGTTTTACAAAAAACTGTTGAGCGGTGAACTGTGGCACAATTGTGTCCCGGAAGAGCGATTGCGGATGTACCCGGGTAACAGGTGACTTCTAATTCGCAGCCAGCTTCGTGATCATCTATAATCTTGCTTCAATCTTGCTTGGCTCTCGACGAAGGCGGACGCTTTTGCTTTCTGCTCCTGTTCCCCCTTCCCCACCTTTCCCTGCTCGCCACTCAGTCCATGTGCTGTCTTTGTCTGACTTTTCCTAGCCTCCTGTCGTATTTTCATCCTAAAAACAATCATGGAATTGGTTGGCTGGTCTCTCGATACCATCGACAGAATTTTCTCGATGAGAAGAGCAGGCAGTGGGGAGCCTACTTGCCCCTCGGTGACTTTTGCTGCTGGGTACACCCTAGATCCTTGGAGGAAGCGGAGAATGGTGTGCCTGTCAACACTGTCCGTTGAGGATGTGGATGACATCTACATTATCGGCCTTCCGAGAACAGGTATGCTGCTGTTTGGTGTTAGCAGTTTCCTGATCTATCGCAAAATTCAACCGACGGGAGCGGCTCTATTGGAAGTGAAGAGGCTGCCGGTCTAAGGATGGTATAGTGCGGATGTCCAACACTCAGACTCAGACTGTGCTCAACCACAAACTGTTGCGGTTTTGGAGCGTCTCTGCAAGATGGTCAAGAACTTGGAGAAACTGGAATCCGTGCTCAAATATTGACTGAAATCACGGATTTGGCTGATCGACGCCACTAAAGAGACATAAGCCACGGACTCAAGTCTGTCTTAAATTCTTGGGCA
>CAAKHF010009092.1:15455-48313 GCA_901007745.1 Hippocampus kuda
TTTTTTTTTTCCCCCCCCCCCCCCCCCCCCCCCCGTTGTGCCCCAGCAAAGATTTCTCCTGATGAGAGAAGATGGAATTCTCATCTCTTGATAATGGCCAAGACCAACCTTCATTGGCCTCCACAAAAGTCAAGCGAGGGTTACACTTCCACACGGAGAAGTCGTCACCAATACAATGCTGAACGCATACTGAATGTGCTTTTTAGCGTATTTGTGTCTCAATCAGTAAGACCATCCCTCTGATTTCTGTACCTTAATCTTGTTCAAGTCATAGGCCTGTCCCGATGAAATTAGTGTAAAATGCAGAATACACTCTGTGTTGGTCGTCATTCAAATGCATTTACACTACAAATGGGCACAGTGATCTTTGATAAATGATCACACACCACAAAGTCTCAAACAGTAAGTAGGTAAGCATCTATACGTACCAACATGTACTGTTTCAAAATAATTTTATGTCTGTTACTTAAGTTGGAAATGCACTGTGTGAATTAAGCCTGTTTCGAGCCAAACAAAATATTTTTATTTGCACTGGTTGAGCACTATTTTCCATGCACATGAACAGGGGGAAAGGAGGAATGAACCAAAGGATAGTCGGCTGAACTTGTGTGTCACAAATTCGGTCATTTTCCCAATCTCAGTTTCTCTTCACTGCACCTGCACAAAGTAGGTACCCAGCCAGCTAAAATTCCATTATGAAGGCATTTGTATTATATGTGTGCTCCTGACATTTTTTTTTTCAGGTGTTTGGGACCAGGCACACCTGCTTAAGTGCAATGTAAGGCTCCCTTCTTATTTATGAATGGACCATGAATGGAAAAGACCTCAGCAACCTTCGGCACATCTTCTTCCTTTAAATATGGCACTGCAAAAAGCTACCACATCATTGAAAAAGAAGAAAAGAAAAAAAAGCAAAGCAACGTAACACCCATTAGAAGCTGTTGCCAGGCGGGCACCAGCGCCCGATATAAACAGAGTCTAGCCAATTTAACTCTTGTGCCCTGCAGGTACACTTCCTGTACACCTGCATGCGTTGTGTCGCAAAAACAAATGCATGCCACAGGTTTGAAACCCATGCATGGCATGCATTTGCTTTTGCAACACAACGCATGCAGGTGTACAGGAAGTGTACCTGCAGGGCACAAGGGTTAAGTTCTTTCAGCTTCTCACTACTCTGGACGCTGATTAGTTGTAAGCAGTCACACGATTTTGCAGGCACCATTTTGCAGCTCATCGCTCGATGTCGCTGGTGTGGAACTCAACATCTTTTCATCAATCTTTCATCAATTTTTTAACAAATACTGTGAAAATGGGTGGCTGTAGGGTGTCACAGTGAAGCTCCATGAATTTCCCCGTGATGCCAATTGAAGCAAAATATGCTCTGGGAAAGTGCGTCGCCAGGATGATTGGAAACCGAATGACAACTCCTATCTTTGTGATCTAAGTTTTCTCCCTTATTCTCACTTATCTTACTTAGTAAGAAATAATGAAAGAAACTAAGAGACAAGGCATAAGAGTTAGATTCGTTTGGACATATTTTGTTGGACTGTCCAGCGCACACCACACAACCCCCTTGTGTGATATTTTGCATCAATCTTTTTTATGTTTGTCCACCTATCAAGGAAGCGACTATTATGTCAGGCATTTCATAAAGGGTGTGTTGTGTGTTAGCTTGAATAATAACTCCACTTGTATTTCAACTCAAGACCTCTTTATTTAGCAATTGCTCTCCTCACATTCATGACAGCAAGTGAACTACCCCCAACCCCGTGCTCTGTCTCTCCACATCATCGAAGCAGCACTGACCCCTATCATCAGTGTGGCATGTGAAGGTTATTACTGAAAATCAAACCACATTGCGATTCGTATGTACTGAACGTTCCGTCCAAAGAACTGGAGGGTCCCGCACTTCGAAAAGATTTCTTCAAAGCTATTTTCAGGAAGATTGCAAATCATGGGCTGAGTAGATAAGGTATTTTTGAAATTCACCCAACTGCACTGTCGCTTCCCGACAGTGGCCCATTTTATGGATCAGTGCTAGAAAAGCGCAGTTCAACTTGAATCCTTCGTACAGTGGTTGAACCGGTAATTTACTTGTTTCGGGGTCACTTATAAGACTATTGTATAAAATACAATAATAATATCCATCCATCCATCCATCCATCCATTTTCCACCGCTTATCAGGGGTCGGGTCGCGGGGGCAGCAGCTTTAGGAGCTTTTTTCTTTGTTAAGAAAAAAAACAAAAGATCATGAAAAATCGAATCAGGTGTGTTGGAGTGGGGAGGGGTCTAAAACAGGCAGAATATGGCTCTCGAGGAACCTGAGTTCCTTACCTCTGATTTAATGGATCCCTTACCCCTTAGAGCACTGTCATGTCATTTTCAGTCCACAACAAGTGGCAAACTGGCTCCCTATTGAGATGGGTAAAAACAAGTGGGTTTTGCTGATTAATTCATGGACCATTTGATATTCATCAGAATGCTGTGTTTCGACTAGTGGGAGTGCACAGCATATATTAATGTCAAGAAAATGTGTGTCTTGACTTCCATTTTACGGACCAATATGTTCAAAAGTTGTTTTATGATTACGATTTGTTTGTTTTGACAAAAATGACTGGCGGCCAACTCAACTTTGTTCATAGAGCACTTCATATGGGGAAGTGTCAGATTGCAGGGACCTCAAAAGGCCACATGAAATCAGGATTCCGTCCTTTGTATCAACACCATATTGAAGACCCTGAAGCTTGAGAAGAAATAGGCATTTTTGTTCTGCCTGACAAACCTGTACAAGTTTCCTCTAATATCAAAAAAATTCAGTGAGCCTTTTGGACCAGAAAATTTGCCCAAGTCCAACAAGAGACAGAAACGGGAGAATAAGCAAGCATGAAAGTCAATCACAAATTCATCCAACCATCCATTTTACAAAATGAAATGAAATGAAAACATGAAAGTACAATGAGCTGATGCATCCATGAAATGGAACAATATCCTGCTGTCAGTCCTGGTGGGACTGATGCCATACCTGGACATGTTGTTTACCAGTGTGAGCTGAATACGATCTTGTATTTTGCTAGCGTTTCCCAAAACTGTTGACAACAAATTTAATGAGGTGTGGGAATCATATCTTTTTACCGATGCTAAAAGTTCTCTCGTAAACAAGATGGTTTTATTTGCTTTGGCAACTCATCCTGCACCTGCAATTGGTCGTGCATGAGATACTGTATTGCCTGGCTTTCCCATCCACATGTGCAGATAAGTTGTTTTTTTATTCATTCGAGTCATGTGTCTATGCCTGAGACCCTTAAAAGCTACGCGTGATTTTGATAAATTTCCTAATTGACTCATCATCTCAATTTGGCTATACCAAATCTGCCAAATCTGATACTGTAACACTGGAGTCACAGCTTCATGTTCAAGAACAGTTTCTTTGTTTTATTTTACTATTTTATTTTAAGCAGGCGCAGAGAGCAATAATAAGCCTTGAAGCTGATAGGTGAAACCACAAGTCAAAACTATATAAAAATGAATACAAGTTAAAATGGTTTTCTAAAATACAAAAGGTCAATTTAAAGATTGGGGAAAAAAAACATTGAAACCTTGCACTTACAGCCTGCATGATGTCACTTGTGTTGGATGCAGCAGCATTAGTTTGAATGTATAAGCAAACAACTGCAGTTTTTTAACAGCCATTAGTAACCGGTAGTAACCTTACATTCATCCTTAAGAAAAATGGAAGGAATGCCGGATTTTGTCCCTCTCCATATATCATCCGGGAAGCATTTCTTCCCGGCTCGATGTTGGGGTCAAACTCCAAAAAAAAAAGTCAATACTGCAGGTTCAGGATCACTTCCTGTTAACAATGTTTTTGAAGTTGACTGGTGTCCAGTCCAGGGGGTGTACCCCATCTCTCACCCAATGTCATCCCACCTGTAACCCTGCAAGATGAACTGTAGAATATGGATGACACATATAAACACCACATTTGTATCAAGTAGAGAACTGCTTTCGCCAGATAAAAAAAATGTTATGACCTTTATGTGATTACATCATGATTGTCTATTCTTGCTGACCAAAATACTTGCAGAACTAAAACACTGCAACCGGAAAGTGGCAAACCATAATTTGGACAATTTAGAGTCTTCATTTCTAGCATTCGAGTGCATCGTGGTTCCTACAATCAACGGGAGTTTAAGAGCCATTTTCTTTTAAATACAATGGTTTCTACAATAGAATTGCTCATCAGGGCTTACAATGCTCTCGACTGCTACCTTCTTTTGACATGCATTTAGTGGTTCCTTTTTGTAACTCCAAGTAAACGTTCTCTCCATCCAAGGTTGCTATCCTGCCAATCCTTCTATTCCAGGAGATCCCTTGAGGTTAAAAAAAATACTGATATGCAGGAACACCTAAACAACAGTATTGTTTTGGCTTTGAAAACTTTGATTTTATGTGTCCAATAAAGTGGACATGCAGAAATCAGGATGCAGTGTCAGGATGCTTGGAAAGTCCAAGGCAATGATTTCGATGAAGACTTTCCTGGATTTCTCAGACGATTTCTTCATACAATTGTTTCCCAGTAAGCTTGCCGAATATGTTTGGCCCATGGGGCCATCTCTGACAAATTTTCAACGCATGACACAGCAGACCCGATTATTATTATCATAAGATAAGAAAACCTTTATTAGTCTCGCAATGGAGAAATTCCCATTTCACAGCAGCAAAGTTATGAAAGGAAGAAGTAGAACAACAGAATATAGGAGCTGCTGGAAAGGCAGCCACTCACGCGGCGCCATTTTGAAGTCAAAATAACAAAAATAACACAACACAACACATAGGACACATGACGGTCATGCAATCTTCACTTTTCTGCATACACTTTGTTGTCTGAAGCAGTTATAGATGAAAGAGGAAAGGATCAAAGTGGTTCATCATCAAATCATCATCATCATTAATAACGCTTCAAATGAATAATGTTAGTGTTGTGCACCATATTAGTCGCCTGTAGCTTGATCAAGAGTGCAATAAATCGGACCAAGGTAAATTATTCGGTAGTCAAGAGCCTCCTCTAGTGTTTGATAAAAATTATTACTGTACGAAGCGCCTAAAATGCATGTAGATTTATTTAAGCTGTGTAATAGTGTAAAATACTAAAAATTACAAAACGGATCAAGTGGATGTGACTGCATATTCTTTCCAAAAAAGTATGATACCCTATTTGAAACTGCTTCAAATTGTTCTTTTTTGTACGTTTGTGATTGGCTCACACGGACATGTGGGCGGGAGAATAAGAACAGACTGACCAATAGGACAATAGATCAACATCTTGCGCCTCAAAGTAAACATATCAACAAACGACAAAAATCACATCGCTGTCACTAGAAAATCCAAAATTCTGCGAAAAACGCCGGGCTTCTACTAGCGCTACTGTGTTTGTTGCTGTCGTTGTGTATTTGAAAAACGTTTATTTTGACCTTCAAGTATTGAGGTTTTAACGTTAGCTCGTTAGCTCGCGAGCTGCGTTTCATCTATCCAGTTGACGTGAGGTAACAACTGGACATCGATCGATTCGAGCTTTAATGCGTGCACTTGAATTTGAACAGTTTATTTGCATGTGTACTGTGACCTGGCGAGTGAACCACTCCGGCAGCAACCCACACTCCTCCTCTTCCTGTTGTTGATTTGTTCTGGGTAATTTGTTCAATCGCTTCATGAAGTTGTCTTGATAATGCTAGCGCCAGCCGTCTAAGTCGATCAAGCCTCAACAACACAGTCCTGCGATGGCCCACAATGGACAGCTTAGTCTGGTGGGCGGGTCGGCCACCGGCAACTCCGATGGCTCTTCAGCCCGCCTTAGCCGACAGACGTATAGAAGTTCGGCCCATTCCCAAAGCCTGCTGGACAGCCTGCTGGGGCTCCGACAAGCTGGCATCCTATCGGACGTGGTGCTGCTGGTGGAGGGACGAGCCATCCACGGCCATCGTGTGCTTCTCGCTGCCGCCTGCGATTACTTTAGGTAAAGCATTCGAAACTTCTGTGGTGTACTACCTTTTTTTATCAAAAGTGAAAGTGAAAACGCGTCTTGAAATTGTGACGATGCTTCAAATAACACCTGTTAGCACATACAAAATCAAATTAACTATACACTTCATACTATACTGTATTAATATGACGCTTCTGGAAACCTAATTGCAATTAACAGCCTGTCAGGGGCATCACATTTGCTGTCCCTACTGTGATGAGTTTATACATTCTGTGCATACCTTTTAGTGTCTTTTTCATGTGACAACCTCACGTACTGTACACGGGGGCGTCCCCGTTCTCAAAAACGAAACAAACAAACAAACAAAAAACAGGATGGTGGATGCAGTGGCTAAGTAGTCCATTTTGAAGCTATTGAGGGTGACTCGACAGTTAGTGTTTGTTTGACACGTTGATAAATCGATCGCGTTTGGTGGATTAACGTCTTTTGAGGTTGCTTACAGTTTATTGAAACACGTTTTGTTCTTCAAACTCTAACCAAATGTTACACAACACACGTTCGAAACTTTGCAAATAATAACCACATAACATGGCGAAATCACATTGGGCAAAAACTCAATTGCTTTGTTTCTGTTTTGACACCTGCAAACTTCTGAGTACAGTCTGGTTCGTACTATACAGGTATGTTTGAGAATAAATACGATGGTGACACCCACTGGTTAACCTGGTGACCTACACGTATACATGAAACGCCTCCTACACTCGATAACCAAGGTTATCTTTTATTATTGAACTGAATTCTAGGACTAATAACAACTAGATAGGGGTGAATTGAAATTTTGAAATACACGGACGACACAGCAGTAGTGGGACGCATCACGACCAACGATAAGTCTGGTGCAAAAACAGCAATCTTTGCATCGGTGTGAAGAAGACCAAGGAGGTGGTGGTGCACTTCAGGATGAACCGTTCGCTAACACTATGTCAATGTTTTCCTTAGGGGGATGTTCACCGGGGGCCTTCGAGAGATGCAGCAGGATGAGATCCCAATCCATGGCGTGTCCTTTTTGGCCATGAATAAAATACTGGACTATATCTACACTTCAAAGATCGAATTAGACCTGGACTGTGTGCAGGAAATACTGAGAGCGGCCACATTGGTGCAGGTGTGGTTTCTTGCCTTGTTATAATATATGGGTAACACACAGCATTATTAAATATGGAAGCATTCCATTGTTAAACATAATTTGTACTGCGATACATAAGAAATAAAACATAAAATAAAAAGTAGATTAATATGTAGGTTTGTAATCATAATTCCTTTACCAACCATACAAACATACATTTATCAATTTTCTACATCACTTTGTTGCGGTCAATATGGTGCTGATCCCAGCAGACATTGGGTGAGAGGCGGGGTGCACCTTGGACTGGTTGCCAGCCACCCTTAGGGCGCAGGATGACCGGCAACCATTCACACTCACATTGACACCGATGTGAACCATTTTGTTTTTAAGGAACCAAACAAGCATGTGGAATGGGAATGTGGAAGGATGCCAGATCAGGGCTCCAGCCAACAAGTTACAGGACTCTCGATAATGTGAATGCGTTGGGGGCTCGATAAAAGAACAGAGTGGCCCATCGCCACTTGAGATGCTCACAATCAAGAATCACTCATTTTGGTTGAAGTCTATTTTGTCCAACTTTTGGGCTTCCGCGAAGTAATGCTTGGAAACAATTTTCATCTTTGTCTTTTCACAAGCTTGAGGACGTCATTGGCTTCTGCTGCGAATTCCTCTTCTCCTGGCTGGACGAGAGCAATTTATTGGAGATTCATCACCTCGCTGATCTCTACGGACTGCGGCAGCTCAATGCCAGAGTCCACTCCCACATCCTGAACAACCTACAGGCTTTGTCCCACACGGATATCTACCGACGGCTCCCCCAAGAGGAAGTTTTCCGAGTGTTGAGCAGTGACGAGCTGGAGGTGCAAAGTGAGAATGAGGTGTATGACGCAGCCCTTCACTACCACTACAGTCCTGAGCAGGTGGAGAGTGACCAGGTGTACTTAAAGGTCAGTCGGATGTGTCCATGTTTGTTTTTTTGTTATTTTACTCTGCTGTCACTCACACAAAAGACAACACTATTCAGTGCTCTTGCACATGCAGTGATCCCCAGTTAATGATGGAAGATTTAGTAAAAAGAAGTTCACCGGTGTAATCATAAACAGCTGTTACTTTAACACACGAGGAGCAGCAGCACTTACAAACAAAGCATTCAACAGTGCTCACAGGCATATAATATCTGATACTATAATAAGAGCAGAGGTTCTATGGCACAGGTGTCAAATTCAAGGCCCGGGGGCCAGATCTGGTCCGCCACATCATTTTATGTGGCCCGCGAAAGCAAATCAAACACATCAACTTCGATGATGCTTGCTAAAATCTATACCAAAATTTCAAAACTCGCCTATGTAATAAGTAGGAGAGGTATTGTAAGCATTTTCTTTTTACCAAACCCCTCATTACAGTCATTTAAATTAATAGTTGAGCATTATTCTTTTTTGGCTTCACAGTCATAACGGCCCTCCTAGGGAAACATTAACTACAATGTGGCCCGTCACAAAAATGAGTTTGACACCCTTGCTCTATGAGAACAACAATTACCAGTAGTCTAGTTTAGTTGGGGAGATTGTCTTCCTCATTTTGCTCTTAATTACACTGCATCTCTTCCAGTAGAACTCAGTGCTGCCAGGTATGTTGCAGCACAACTACGTTGTACTACGTTGAAGGTGCGTAACTTCCAAATGGAATGATTGCTTTTCGCGGTGTAACGGTTGTGAACGATGAACCACAAATCACTTCACTCGAAGTCTAAATGTTGCTCATTTGGCTGTACTGCAGGACAGGCTCAAGATGCTTGATGCCGTGCGCTTCTGCCTAATGGAGAAAGAAGTGCTGCAGAGGTTGCACGATAAACTGGATCAGTGCCCGCTAAAGGAAACCGTGTCCGCCGCCCTCCATTACCACGAGCAGGAGATATGTCAACCTGTCCTTCAGAGTCCTCTTACACAGCCTCGCTCCACCTTCCACTGCATCTTGGGCTTCGGGGGGATGTTCCCTTCCACCTCTCATATGGACAGTGAGCCCCTGTTCCAGGTGTTCCACCACAGCTGGAAAGAGTGGAGGGCACTTGACGCAGTGAACAGTCCTCGCATGTCCAATCAGGGAATTGCTGTGCTCAACAATTTTGTGTATCTTATTGGTGGAGACAGGAATACCAGTGGATTTCGTGCAGAGACTCGCTGCTGGAGGTGAGGACCCCAATATGGCTTATATAAATCAACATAAACACAAAAAAACCCCTAATTTTTAGAGTGGACAAAAAGTTATACTAATAGAAAGGGGCAGCATTTCTTTGTATGTGCACATTTGAAGTTCGTTTTAAATGCAAGGCAAATAATCACTTAAAATACCATTTTTAAAAAAACATCAAAGTAACCAGGCCAATCAAAACTGCTTTTTGGTTCCCGTGTGCAGATGTACTTTGTACCCCAGCTGGTGGTTAGGAACTGAGCTAGACTGCGAATAGCATAAATCTATCTACAAAAAAAATTGATGTTCCCTATAATTGCCATGGAAAACAAACCATAAAAAAAAATTAAAAACAGAAAAAACAAGTGAGATGCAGAAGATTGTCAAAAAGTGGAGAGTTGGCTAAATATGTAGGGCCTTGAAGATTGTCAAAAAGTGGAGAGTTGGCTAAATATGTAGGGCCTTCTGTACATAAATATTTTGTTTTAATACTTTACACCAGGGGCGTCGCCAGAAGATTTTCTGTGGGGTTGCCAGGGTGAAACAACACCTTTGTGGGTGTGGCCAGGGTTGGCTATGCTTGCGTGCATCGTTCTGTATCATACTATCAACCGTCAGGGTTTCATGAAATAAAATGTACACATAACAATGACCATTACACTCATAATCAAGCAAGAACAAGTTAAAAAAAAGCAACACTTTGCTAAGCTTAACTGACTAGAAAATGCCATTTTATTTGCCATTTCTTTGCTTTTCTCATGTGCTTATTTGCTAGCAACTAGCGCCATTTTGTATGGTGCGATAAAAGGCTCATTCATTCAAATCATGTCTAAAACGTACAGTGACACAAAAGTCTCTTAATTCTTCACCATCTAAATGTTGCTTTTAAAAAATGTTGTTCTTGTTTATATGTGAGTACATTTTATTCCATGAAACCAAGACTGGATTATTTGAAAAACAATGACTTCTCAGTCATCTTGTTTTCTTGCTCTATAATTCAATATTAAGGATATTGAATTATTACACTCAACATCAATCCAAAGAATTACTTTCACAGCAGAGCAAGAAAACAACATGACTGAGAAGTCACTTGAGGCAGGTTATTTTAGAGTTTGCATTCCGATCAATTGTCCATTTATTCTTTAATTATATACTTGTATATAAACATCACGGGTCTAAGAATACTGCATCCATATGAAAATGAAAAAAATATCACAATGTTCCCCAAGGTGCGGGTGTGACCAGTGGGGTGGCTGCAGCCACCCTTGGCCACCATGTTGCTCCACCCCTGCTTTTGACTGAGTCAAAACAGCCATGAAATCACCTGTGCAATCTGCATCGACTTCTATGATGGGCCTTGAATGCGCCCACATTTTCTCACTTCATTTGTGAAGTGCTAATAATAATCTGCTGTTCTTCTCACTCTCTAGATATGACCCTCGGCACAACAAATGGTGCTCCATCCAGCCGTTGCAGCATCAGCACGCGGACCATTGCGTGTGCGTGGTAGGAGGCCACATTTACGCCATCGGCGGTCGAGACTACAGCAAGGAGTTGGACTTGGTGGAGCGTTACGACCCGCACACTAACACCTGGGAGTTTGTGTCCCCTCTCACCAGAGAGGTATGTACTGTAACTATGCCTGTGTGCACACGAGGGCGCTACATACTCAGCACTCTGAGAAATGAATGCAGCCTTCTCTTAACACTGCAATCTTGATCATAGGTTTACGCGCATGCTGGAGCTGTGGTAGATGGCAACATTTACATCACTTGTGGACGCAGAGGGCGGGCGTACCTAAGAGAGACTTACTGTTTTGACCCGGCAGCCAACCAGTGGACAGCATGTGCTGACGGGCCGGTGGGGCGAGCATGGCACGGCATGGCTGCTGTGAACGGACGCCTGTATGTCATTGGGGGAAGTAATGACGAGTATGGCTACCGACGGGATGTCTTACAGGTAGAACAACGGCATATTTTTCTCTTTTCATTTGTTGCATGAGGAAGCTTGCAGGCAGCACTTCCTCACAGTTGACTCTGAGGTGGTTTGGCAGTTCTGTGAAGAAGAGTGGGCCAAAATTCCTCCATAGCGATGTGAATGACAAATCACCAATTATTTTAAACGCTTGATTTCAGTTATTGCTGCCAACCCATGTTTAGGTTCAGGGGGCAATTGATTTTTCACAAAGGGACAGGTAGGTTTATATTGAATTCTTTATTTTTTTTGTGTATGTGCGTGTCTAAATAAATTAGATTGGTATTTAGAAACTGCATTTTGTATTTCCTTGGGTTGTCGCAATGTGATATTAAAATTGGCTTGATGAACTGAAACATTTTTGTGTGTGATGAATATGCAAAGAACACAGAAATCAGGAAGGGTTTAAATACTTTTTCATGGCACTGTACTCTTTGTCATGTTTTTCAGATGGCGTGCTTTGAGCCCTCAGACAACTCCTGGACTTTACTGAGCCCACTCCCCGCTGGCCATGGGGAGCCCGGCATCGCAGTGTTGGATCATCGCATCCACGTACTGGCAGGGCGCTCTCACAACAAAGGCAAACGGATGAAATACATTCACGTGTTCAACACCGACACGGGTGAGTGGGAGAGCGAGACGCCCATGAAGGAGCGCGTTTCGGGCCTGGCAGCCTGCGTGGTGCTCATGCCACCAGCTGTGATGGCACTCGCAAAGACCTTGGAGCAACATCTCAAAGCATCATGGGAAGATGACTTTTTCAGCTCACACACCAGCACCGATGAAGACTAATGGGTACGTGGCTGAGTACGAAAGACACCTTTCATCATGTTAATCTTACTCAGTATTTATGGCAGCATTATGTCATGCTTACTGACCTTTCTTCGTGCCTCTTAAAAACACCCCGACTGTTGCCAATTGTGATCCAAATCTGAATTTTTTGCCCAAATGTCACCCATATTTGATTTTTTTTGTATTCACATCCTACCTGGGTCACTTCCATATGTGGTCTTAGATTGGTTCTACATCCAACCTCAGTCTGAACGGTCAGGTCGCATTTATCAAACCTAAATGTCATCAAAAGCCCATTATGTGTTCCACGCAACCTGGGAAAGAATCCTGGGGAGACTACAGACAATCGTCTGTGATTCTGCAAAATTATTCTGAGTATTATTACTGACTTTATAATTTGACATAAAGCATCAAGTGGAAATTTGTGGTGATAGTCGTGGTTCAGCCATGCAGACGGTTCATTTATTCTGCAATGACATGAAGTCTTCTTTAGAAGACGTCTCCATAAAATGAGGAGATTGAAAAGCCTCACCTCATTTCCACCAAACATGTCTGCCTCCTCCCAGATCGCTCCTCTGTAGATATGAGACGATAAAAAGATCAGCCTCTCGACATGTCGGACCATATTTATTTACGTTAACACGACATTTTGAGTGACATTGTCTGTTCTCAGGTCACTTTGGGGACACATTTGGTCCACACACCAGGCGGACTGAATCGCAATAATCCAGTTAGCAATGGTCATAATGGTGGATTCTGTGGATCTGATTGTTTTAAGCTCCGTTTCTATAGCGCATGTCCTCATTTGGGGCACAGTGAGCTCAAGGCCATCCCAGCTAACTTTGGGCTACTATAGCTGTTTGACAAGGGGTATGCAACATTATCCTCAAAGAGCCATTTCGTTCAAAGATGCAGGGTTGTAGTCATGGAATTAAGGCCAAAGTGAAATTATCCACAAGCAGTGAACCAATAACGATGACCAAAAATATCGGCCGCTTCTGTGTTGCGTCATCATCCACGTGTAGATTATGTACTCTGCACTTTTATGGCCTGCCTAGGTGTCTTCAAGAAACCTGTCTTTATGCATTTATTTTTTGATCACCACCAACCATGCGATATGTGGAAAAAGAAGCTGACTTCCATTTAAAAACCTTCATTTCCAGATTGTTGAATATAAGCCGCACCGCCATATTATTATTATTTTTTTTTTCACAAACCGGAATTTAGGTTTCACTGGTCATGTGTAACATGGGATTTTTACACAGCAAAATGTTATTTTATGTAGATTAACATAACATGCATGTGTGTATTAACCGCTCACCCCCCTCAAAAAACAAACAAACAAAAATCACCCTTCAAAAGCATTTTTTTTGTCACGTTACTCCCCCGAGTATGTGCTAAGGGTAGAATTGGGAGTGGCTCAAGTCATTTCATCCCAATAGATTTGACAGTGACACTATCCATTCGAAAGAATGTTGTTTTCCAAGCCCTTTCCACTGGGTAATACCAGAAGGTAACCCAAAGGCATCATTCGGTGCACTCTAACTTGGTGCCTTGTCGTCCTGCACTTCTGAAAGCTTCCGTGGAGATAAATCTACACAACCGTGTTAGAATGCCACTTTTTTTTATGATTAATGATAAATCAATTGCAAGCATTTTTTTACACCACTAATGTGATCTTTAACCTAAACAACACAAATGCAGAAAATCAAGTAAAAATCAACAACTGAGATCTTCGTTGCACAAGTGTGCACAACCCCATGAATGGGCATGTGACTTATGTTCAAACCAACCCATACCTTGAAACCGGTCACTGGCCAATTCTTTGAGCTCCTGTAACACAATGCTGCTCATCACCGAAAGAACAGCTTATTTACAGTGAAGTGTCGGAGTGGCAAGCATCCTGCAAACCTTCGGCAATCAGTGAGATTACGGGCTTCTGGCTTCTGCTAGCAAACGAAAAAAAAAAAAAAGATCAGGAAAAGCCGACAAGAATAACTTTATTTTGGATTAATCAGAGGCCTTTTAAATGGTGGCATGTGTGTGTTTACTTCTCTTTAATATGAGGAGTTCCATTTTTGTGATTGGCAATTTTGAACATCTCTAGTCATCGGAGGATGTGCACTCTTGTACGGCCACATCTACTCATTTGTTTGTTTTTGGGGGTTTTTTAATTGTGTCGCACAGATTATATATAGGTCAAAATCATGGTGGGAAAAGTTTTGAACTTCTTTCTCATGATCTCTTTTATATCACAAAACCTTCCATTTAAATAGGGGTGTGTAGACTTTTGACATCCACTGTATATGTATGGATGTATTTAAGTTTGGGTAGCGATTAGGTGGCTGTGCGTCTACTTTCGCAATATTGTTGCACTGATTTGGAATGGAATCAAGAGTGCGGCGAGATCAAAATAATGATGTTCCTGTTGTTTTCGTGCGACGAAAACCCAATCACTGCCGTGCTACTTCTGCCACTCGCGTGTTCCTTCACTCGATTACAACTTACTGTGCACGTTATGTCATGTCACAGAGAACTGCAGAATCATCTGCTATCTAGATGGTTTTGTTCTGTGAATTAGTTGGCTTCTGTTTGATACCTCACGTAATTTAATGGAGCTAATCTAAAAAGTTGCACTTTTTTGTCTTTTTTTTTGGCGTTTGCTTCTCATTCTTTGTGATGCTCAAAAACAAACATTTTCTCTTCCATGTAACAGGTTAAAAGCCTGTCAACCAAGATATGCAAATGTATTCTTGTGGTAAAGAAGAATAAAACAGTAATATATACCCTTCACTATGTTTCTGTCCAGTCATGCAACAACAAGGGGTTTATTATACATTGCATTCATGAACCATTAATTTAAATGTTTATCCTTACTCAATGACAATTATTTCTCTCAGTTTATGTTGGGCATATATTCATCATTTAAACTTGTTGTTTTGAAGATAACATTTTTCACCCTTCATTTTTGCAGACACTTTAGGATGCCTTCTTTACAGCTTTTCAAACTCCAATTTTAATTGACTTGAAAGATTAAATTTTGAGGGCATCCAGGTCTATGAAAAGCGACAGTACAGTGATGCCTCGCTATTTCGCGGTTCGTTTATTGCGGATTTGGTGCATCGCGGATTTTTTCAAACATATTCATAATTGTTTTTGTTTTTCATATACATGGAGTACAGTACTGTATATGTTGCTCTATGTGACTCACTGTTGTTTTGCAGCTTCTCATGGACTGTTTGCGGACTTTTTGCGGACTTAAAAAAGAAAACAATTTTTTTTTAACCTGTATGTTAATTGGTCGCTACTTGGCGGATTTTCGTTTATCGCGGGTGGTTTTAGTCCCCATTAACCACAATAAACGAGGGATTACTGTGTATTCAATCTTTTTGATTTGCTATAGAAATGTATGCACTTATTTATTTCCTCGACCTTGGCTTGTAGCTGCTTTCTTGAACTGATCCTCTTCAGCGATCGTGATCCCCTTTCAGTTGCCTTTTGGCTGTTCATGAAAATAATACAGCTCAATATGGGACTGAGGACTTTGCACAGATTTTCACAGCTTGAATGTTTAAAAGCTTCTGAAGCAATTGGATTCACAAAGGTGGACCGAGACGACTGTAACGGTTGCTGTCTTGCTGCCTTTATTCCAGACAGCCGGTCTCTTCTAGTTCCTCTCCATTTGGCCCTGCACTCCCATCAGCTTTATGAAGGTTGACCACTACTTTCCTCTCAAGAGTGTTTCCTCTACATCTGTTGCCCCTCCACCTCACCCCCCAACAACCCCCCACTTGCTATCTTTCACACCATTGTGCTGCTTGTCTGGAGGGACCCGCTGACACCAGTCGTGGACGTCCACGATCAACATACGTCAATCTTTCTTTTCTAAAGCTGCAGTACCACCAAGGGAGACTTAAAACACGTGTCTTGCACTTAACCACACCAGTGGACTTTATAGACATCTTAAGGCAAGTCGATGTGCTGCTCTTTGACCATTTTCAGAGCAACTAAAAGGCCCAGATTATGCCTTAATGTGATACTACGCCGATTAGACCCAGTGGAATTGTAAAGAGAAAACTACTTCTTTTTTGTTTTGGTACGAGAAGCCTTTATGCCCATTCTGTCAAGACTGCTTTGCAACTACTCAATAGACTGCTACTCAACCTTCTCATCAAAGTGCGTCTTCACCATTAGATCTTAAGTTTTTAATCTACATTTAGCGATGCAAGCTTGCGTTCAAAGAGCCATTTGCAAAAATGTGCTGTTGAGAATTTTACCATTGGCCTTAGCAAATCGCAATAGACAAACAACATACAGTGGAAAAGACCCACCAGTCTCATGGCTTACAATTTTGCAAGAAATAATAGAAACTAACTAAATTCCTAATGTATATCCCTAGTCATTATATAAAAGGTTATAAATACGATAATCACTAATGCCTGTTAATACAAAAAATAAATGTGTCCTTTTTGTATTGAAAATGTGGATGCACAGTACTCATGACAATTGATAGTCTAAAGCCTCGGTACAATAAATTCCATGAAAATGGAACATTCTTTTCAGCCAGAGCCCAGACCTAAATCCAATTTAAAATTCCACTCTTTTTTCCATATAGTTTTTATACTTCACTTTCTATAGTTACTGTTCATTCTCCGGCAAATCTCAATTATATCTTAAAAAATATATATTTAGCAAAAGATACAATCGCCTTAGGTGTGATGATATTTCTCGGACCTTGAAAAAACTTCTTTTCTGTAGCCAAAATGATGGACTGGGCAGTTTACATTGCAGCGGAAGGCAAAACAGACAAAGGGGCTGGTTCCTGCAGCCCCCAACAAAATGAATTGTATACTCGATGAGATGTGTTCCTGGAGGATGAGCCCCCCACTCCCATTTACAACAGTCATTAGTGGCTCATATCCATCCCGGGTGGAGGCGCAGTACTCAGGCTGTGCTTTCCAGTTGCGAAAGGGTGGCCAACAACCCCCCATTGTCATGCTTTTGGGAGTCATTCACATGAAGAACAAGAGTCGTGCTTTGCTTTATGATGCTAGTGGGTAAACCTCAGCAGGTGAGCTGCAGTCGCACTTAGACGCAGTCTTTCATGCATGCTGGGCCTGTCGAAACTACAGAGTGGCGCTCATTAGAGCGACAATGGAGAAATACAAATATACACCAGTGAAGACGTGCCGCTTTTTAAACATTGCCGAAAACGAGCAGATGTGCACCGGCAGACACGCTTAATTTAGACCCGTTGGCCATATCTCATGAAATCCGATGCAGAACCTTGTTCACAAACAACACAGACACGTTAATGGAAGACACTGTGCGGGACAGAGGGAAATACTCATTCAAGGCAACGGGATGTTTATTGTTGTGGTTTCAGTTTGCAGAGGTGTAGAGTCCCACCTTATGACATAGCTATCGTTCTCTGTTACTCCTCATAGTCATAGCCGATTCCTGAAGAAATAGACACTCATAAGGCATGATCATTACATGTCCTGCCAAATTCAATTCAGTCAGTTATGGTTTCTTAAGACCGAAAAGCATATAATCGTACACAGTATGTCATATTATACATATATTACACATAAACCATTATTGTATATTAACCAATTGAATTTGAAATTCGAGTGGCAAGCAAATATATGCAGTGCCATGAAAAAGTATTTGCCCCCTTCCTGATTTCTGTTCTTTGCTTATTTATCACACAAAGATTTCAGTTCGTCAAACCAATTTAATATCACACAGAGACAATTCAAACAAAAACAAAATGGAGTTTCTAAATGCCAATTTACTTATTTCGACACACACAAAAATTCAAACCTCCCAATGTGAAAAAGTAATTGCCCCCTGATTGCCCCTTGAACCAAATCAAGGGTTCTGCCACTTGAGTTTAAAGTTGCAAACTGATTGCCGGACGGTCTCCTTGGGGATTTTCTGGTCGACAGCAGAATTCATTGTCCCATCAATCATAAGTAGTTTTCCTGGTCCTGAGGCAACAAAGCAGCCACAGACCACCACCATTAGTACCATTATCCCAACATTATGCTTCACTGTTGGCATAATGTTCTTTTGATCAAATGCGATGCTATTTTTACCCCAGATGTTAACGGGCCGCACATCTTCCAAAAAGTTCAACTTTTGACTCATCAGTTGACAGAATGTTTTTCCAAGAGTCTTGGGGATCATCAAGATGTCTTTTGGCAAATGTGAGACCAGCCTTTGTGTTCTTTTTGTCAGCAGTGATTTTTGCTTCAGAACTCTCCCACAGATGCCATTTTTGGCCATGTCTTTCTTATGGTAGAGTGGTGAACACTGACCTGTACAGCCAGGTCTTAAGTACTTTGGGTGTTGTGCTAGGTTCTTTTGCATCTTCTTGGATGAGCCATTGTTCCCGCTTTTCTCCATTTGTGGATGATGGCTCTGACAGCGGTTTGCTGAAGAGCCGGAGCCTTGGAAATGGCTTTGTAACCTTTTCCAGACTGATACTTTTTTTTCTAATTTCTTCGGATCGTAGCATGATGCGTTTGATTATTGAGATTTTATAGGCTGCTTCACTTTGTCTGACAAATTCTATTTATGTGATGTCTTGATTCAACAAATGTGGTGCTAGGGTGCTGCTTGTGAAATTGAACTCAGCTTTCCCAAAACTGTTGTTAGTCATAGTTACTTTGTGATTTAGCAAAGGGAGGGGGGGGGCAATTACTTTTTCCAAATAGGGACATGTAGTTTGGGATTTTTGTTGTGCTTTAACAATTTAAATTGGTATTTAGAAACTGCATTTGTTATTTCCTTGGGTAGTCTCTGTGTGATATTAAAATTGGTTTGATGAACTGAAACCTTCGTATGTGATGAATACGCAAAGAACACAGAAATCAGGAAAGGGGCAAACACTATTTAATGGCACTTTAGCTTTAAAGTACTGTACAACTATTGTTACCAAAGTATTTTGCGGACAAACTATTTGTAATATATGCTAAAAGTGAGGGGGGAACTCTGGAATTGTGACATTTTGTGCTAAAATGAGAAAAGAATTAAAAGGATGTCCCTGGCCCACATGCGCACTACAGTGATCCCTCACTATTTCGCGGTTCGTTTATCGCGGCTTCAGTGCATCGCGGATTTTTTCAAACATATTCATAAAACAATAAAAAAATCCATATTCATGGAGTACAGTACTGTATATGTTTCTCTATGTTTCTCGCTGTTGTTTTGCAGCTTCTCGCGGACCGTTTGCGGACTTTTTGCTGACTTAAAAAAAAAAAACTTTAAATATGTTTAGTGGTCGCTACTTCGCAGATTTTCGTTTATTGCGGGTGGTTTTGGTTCCCATTAACCGCGATAAACGAGGGATTACTGTACATGCTATTTATACTGTAACTGTATGTGCTGTTGAATTAATGGTGACACAATCTGCAGTCTGTTATTGTTGCCTCGTACCTGTGAGAAATGTAATGACAAAGAGCCAGAATCTAATCTACAATACATTTAAAGTGAATGTTGTGGCAAAGTCAGATTTTAAGAGACACCACATTTATTTTCAGATCACATCAACACTGGAAGACAAAAAATTAATTGCACACTTTCTTATGATTACTTTTTTCTCTTTCTGAGTTTTTCCTTTTTTACATTTTTTAACAAAAATATATTCACGATGAGATGGCATGAAATACAAAATAAATAGACACCTCGACAATAGACTAATTCCTCAGAATGACATTGCACACATTTGTAGGCATAGCAAGTTCATCAGTTCATCCTGTGTGAGCCACAGACGACTCATTGCATGATATCACCGATTATTGTATCGTCATTGCAGGCCTTGGCTGGTCACTGCGTGTAAACGTGTACGCATGACACTGTGAGCAACACCGTGTCAGCATGGTGAAAATCACTCCGTCTCCAACGGAGAGGCGCTCACCAGCAAGAATAAGAGAACAGCGGGTACTGGCTCCACTCGGTCACGTTGCCATGGGGATAGGGATGCACGGCTTGCGTGGTGTAATCGGCGGTCAGGTGGTGAGGAGGCGGGTACTGGGCCGGACCCGAGCCGCTCCACTGACCCAGGGGCTGCTCGGCGCCGTAAGGGCCGTAGATGTGGTGGCCCAGAACGCCCGGCTTGCTTGCCTGGGCCACAGTCATGTTGAGCACCCCGGGGTAGTCTTGGGTGCTTGGGAAATGCTGGGGGGCGCAAGGGGAGGGGGCCACCTCGTGCGTGCGGGGCTTTGAAGAGTCGTGGTCAGGGACGGCCACGTCGGGGACGCGCGACTCGAAGCTGCTGCGCCCCGAGCCGCTGGCGCTGCTGCCGACGCTGGAGGACGGGGAGGGAGACTTTCCATACTCGTGGAACCTGACAAGCCAAACACGAGATCAGTATTGTGCTTCTCGATGACAAGATGCTGCCAAATTATGATGAAGTAACAAAGTTACCATTACAAAATTCATAATTTTTAGTGCATTGGGACAGGATAAGCATGTTGTTGATGGCATTGTTTTGATAGGATAAAAAAAAAAAGATAATTAGCACTTTGTGTCAAGAATATTAGATTCCCAAAATGTATATTTTTAAAATGCATATTTTACATCACGGGGTCACCAATGTGGTGCTCGCGGGCACCAGGTAGCCCCCAAAGGGCCACATGAGAAACTTTCAGAGCCTTCTTCTAAAAAATAGCTCAGCAAGGATGGGACAGTTGTGATTTCCAAGGAAGGATTATAGTAGTGATCATTTGAAAATGTCACCTCTAGAAAACATTCCTTGAAATAACATTGACATGATCTTTTCTCTAATTATCATGAGAAATTAATAACACATTCAGCGTCTTCACGTAAATAAATAGCATTAACTGCTAAATATAACTATAACGAATAATTAAGGCCCGACCGATTTTTTTGAGCTAGATGCTGATTCCCATATTTGACAAAGCAGAATTCTGCTAATCAATCAATTGGTTTACATTAAAAAAAATAAAAACAACAACTATTAAATAAAATGTGAAGCTAACCTAGCTTAACTCTCATAAGGCTTACAACAAAGATATCAGTTACAGGCAGAACCTTTGACTGTTTTACGACATTTTTGTAGTACAAAGTATTTGTTCAACTTTACAACTTTTTTTTAGTACCGGGAGTTGTTATTATTTTTGTCTTATGTTGTCATGTGTAAAATAAAATGAAATCAGCCAACTTGCTCTGCCGATTTTTGACTACCGGTATTTTACAAGACCTAATATTGGCTTGATTAAATTGGTTGGGCCCAATTAATACCATTATTCATAGTAATTTGAACACATTTATTTCCGGAGTGTGGACCAAAGTGGTAGCGCTTGGCATTAATCACTGTCCAAGAAGTAGCTCTCAGCTTCCAAAAGGTTGGAGACCCCTGTTCTACATGATTGACCATAAAATTCCATTTCTACTTTTGTACTTACTAAGTATATTTCAGAGGCTGTACCTTTTTACCTTGAAGTAAATGAGTGAATTTACCTTGGTCTTCCTGTACACAAGTATGTGTACTTCTGCCCGAGTAGACTGTTAATATTTTGCCACCTCAGATCTTTGCCAGTAGTCACCTGTAAGGCTGGTAGGATGCCGGCGCAGGAACCAGTTGCTCGGTGTTGTAAATGTCCCGTGTTTCAGCAGCAGGAGGAGAGCCGTTCCTGGCGCTGTGCTCCCTCCTCTCTGCGGACCAAGGGGAGTAGCGCTCCTCCTTGATCTCGTCCGCCTCCTTCCTCTTTCGCAGCTCTGCTTCATCTCCTTCGTAACCCTCAAAGGACGACCTGCAGAAATCTGGGACGACAAAAACCCTCAGATTCAACTTTCCCACTAGGAGACAAAAGAAAACATCTCGGGAGCCAACCAAGGAAGGAAGCAAACCTCTTTTCTCGCTCTCTTCTCACTTCCGATTGAAATGGCCATTTGGTCTCATGAGACTAATTTACTTTTTAATGGCATCGCCAGTTTCGCCTGTTTCCAGAGAGTACCAAATGTTCATTAAGGCCACTATCAGATCATTGAAGAAAACTATTTTATGGACCCCATTCACCAGTATGTCTAGAAGAACCTTTTCAAATTTGTTATGAAGAAAAAAAGAGAACAACATGTATGACATGTGGAAGATCAGGTATGTTAAATCCATTACGCTCCCACTTAAAGGGGAAGTGCAAATTTTTCTTTCAAATGTATGCGTTCTCTATACCCCCACGAGTCTAAACACAGTGTTGTGATTCATATTGCGTTCATAGAATATGAATTGAGCAGAAAAATCTCTTTTGCCACGTGCCGTCGACTGAAAATTACATCACAGTTGCTACGAACATCATATGACCAAACCCAGAAAACAGGTGAGCGTCGATGGTCGTTACCTGAGAATCTTGCCAGTCAACAGCATGTGCCTGCACAAGGCAAAATGGTCGCCCCCTCAGATGGATAAAAACATGGATTTTTTCTTCCTAATTCGTACTCCACAATTGCAATATGAATCACAATAGCGTGTCGAGACTTGGTAGGGGTCCATGGAACACATTATTGGAAAGAACTTTTTTGACTCCACTTCCCTTTTAAATTTTGTGGAATTTTCTCAAGAGAATATTCTTTGCTGAATGCCACATTCTTCTTTCCACTTGGAAAAAAAATTGTGAAGACTGGCGCATTTCCCCCAATTTACGAGATGTTTCATTCGTGAAGGACATGGACGATTCCAGCATCTGAAGAGGAAACGATTCAATACCTGATGGGCTGTCCTCCTCAGACTTCCCATTCATTTCAGAGAGTTTGACTTTCTTGTCAAGTTCTCCCGGGTTCTTGTTTGCACGCCTGCAAAGGAGCACCGGTGTTAATTCAACCAGTTTCAGCAGATCGAATCAAAAACTTTGTTCATTTTTTTTATTCGTCGGATCAGTACAGTACCTTTTCTTAGTTGTGCCTTCGTCACGAAAACCTTTGGCGAACGGGTTATGGTCAATCTTCAGCTTGGTGATCTGTGAGTCAAGACGTCAAAAGTAGATCAAGAATCTCAGTTCAATGTTGGGCTCTTAGCATCGACAGAAAGTGACCTTTGTGTTCTGGTAGGCAGTGACTGCTGTGAAAGACGTCTCCGGGAAGGTGAAAGTCTGGAAAACGCTCCAGCGGACGCTGAACAGGTCATCGGCTTGAACGATGTGGAAGCGCGGGTGGTAGCGATGCATCGAGTGCAAGATAATCTGCAGACGGGCGGAAAACCGGGTCAAGCTCGCTTCTTTTATCGGCTCAAATGATTCTGTTTTCAATTTACGTGGCCGTGTTGGTCGAGAGTATTGTTGGTGAGCTTGAGTTTGAGGAAGGAGATGGACTGTTTCATCCAGTGGCTCCCCGGGGCCGGAGAGTCGGGGTGCAGGTACGTCCTGCAGGGGGGCTGAGGCTCCGCTTTTCCCGCCACCTCCCATTTCTCTTTATTCCACTGTAGAATGGAGACAGAATGTCATTAAAGGCTAATCTGTCATACAGAGAGAGTTGAGTGACGGAGAGGGAAGTCTTCTCCCTTTCCCACTGTGAGAAGAGGAAGATAGAGGGGAGAGTGACGGCCGACTGTACCACCCACTGAGATAGCGGGTAGTACAGTGGGCTCCCAGCAGGGGATAGAAAAACAGGAAGAGATAGCACGCTTTGATGTTCAATGTTAGTAAAGGTGGGGGGCGGGGGGGAGGGGGGGTGACAAACTTGTCTGGGGAGACTGAGAGAAATCAACAGGACAAGCTATACAAATAAGTGAAGAAAGTGTGTTCTAATTCAATGAGTCACCTTCCTGTTATACCGAGGGTGAAACTGACCTGTTGTAAGGTTAAAAGTAGCTTTTTAGTTTGTTTCGCTCAGTAACTGTCATCAAATATGCAATGCAAATGGATCATTTCATAAATTTGCAAGGAGGGTTAGGAACACCGGTCAACACATTTGTACTATTTTTTTTAAATAAAAAATGCAAGGAAATTTGTTGGGGGTTTTTTTTGGGTTTTTTTTTTTTGCACAGATCCCAAATCTGCCCTTGTTTTTTTTCTCTCTAGCTTATCATGTTTTAATAATACCGGTAATAATAATAATAAAGAATACATGTAGTCATTTTTATGAATTTAGGGTTAGGTTCAGCAACAGTTGGACTATATTTTCCACAGCGTCACAGCTCTAAATTACAAAGCAAAGTGTACAAAGCAAAGTGAAATCCATATTGTGCAAGCTCTCAATGGGCAAACTCAAAAACAAAAAATGAAAATATCTCAAAAACTTGACGTGCTGGGAAAAAAAGTAAAGACAATTTTTTTTTAATCGGCTTCAAAATACTTTCAGGGACACATAAAGCCATCTCTGGTTATAATTTGCTGTTCACTAGTGTAATGAGACAATCACAAAGTTTCTTAGCATTTTTTTTTCCATTTCGGGTTTTCCACATGCCAAGACCAATGACCCCTCTAATGTTATTGCTGCTACTGAGAAGCAACGCAACAAGACAAGATTTTACTTTTTTCTTTTTTTTTTACCTTATATCTGAAGCTATCCTCTGGCACCATATCAACCAGTAAAATGTACTTGGCGCAAGGAATCAAACCAGACAGATTGACTTTGCAGTGTGGAAACATTCTCCTACAAAACAAATGAGCACTTGAGAATGCAAGAAGAAGACACAAAGCACTTTTGAACATTATCGCTATCGCTGATGTTTTTTTTGCGCATCTCACCTGCCCGGTTTTGTGATGATCATCTCTGTTCCAATCTCATGGAAGGTTCGCCAGAGATCGGGGTCCTCCAGAGTCATGCGGATGTTGCCCTGGAGATAAGCATCACCTGAAGCCATGGCAGAGGGAGGAGGGCCGCTGAAGTTTGCCTTCAAGTCTATTCGACAAATAAGATGCCTCAGGCTACAATGAACTCTTTTTAAAAACAACCTTCTAATTATTGTGCAAAAAAGGTCGAGTTACCCCTGATGGATTGCATCATCACGATTCTCAAGCGTAATGTATATTACCAAAAAAAGTCCAGTTTAGAGGGCCAATAAGGAATCCACGTAATGATATCCACTGTTCTTTTTCTCTTGCAAAAAAAAACAAAAACAAAAAAAAGACATCCAGTCATTCAGTCAAGTTGCATCGCTGATGTGAGCATCTTTCAGTTGTTCGCTCTGGGATGACCGTGACTTTTAAGGGGGCTTCTGCTGTGGGTGGGGTCAGGCCGGCCATTCCCAGGCTTTGAAGTGCCACAATGATGAGTCAGTGTCCTGCTGGGATTGGAGGTGGCAGAAATCAAAGAAACTTAACAGAGTCTTGATACCGTCCCCCCAGGAAGAGGGTTGGAGGAAATGCATCTTTATTAACTGCTAAGAGACTTTTAAACAAATATGGACGTACTTTCCTGCTTGTAGATCGGGGATGGAGGGGCAGCGGCACCAAAAGCTGCGTAAAGATCATTCACACAGACACAACTGCACACAAAAAAGTGTGTATGTGCGTGTGCGTGTGTGTGGAAGCAATGTGCTAAATGACCTACCGGTAGTCACCTAATCCCGCAAAAGGGATAGAAGTTATGTCAGAGTTTAGATAGATAGCTATATAACAAGTGACAAGGAGGTGGTTCATAAAAATCCAAATAATTAGCATTTGACAGAGGTTGGACTAAGTTCGACATGTACAAGTCATAAATAAGTATCGAGTTTACACACTCAAGTTTTCAGGCAAAACTAGTCCTCCATATAACCAGCATGAAGCTTAGTTCATGTTTGACCATCAATTCGTGAGCTAAAATGTAAAGCTAACCTAGCTGACCTGCATCTGTAGGTTTCATAGTCATGAAGTTAGATGTCGTCGTCGTGCGTCTTTGAGTTACAAACTTTGTATGTTACTGTTCTGTTTTTCTCGATGTTATCGAAAAACCTATTGAATCTAAATGCAATAAATGTTGGGTCTCCTGCCATACTTGCTTCATGCGATCACAGCATGGGCCTACCTGTGGCTTGCCAGGTTCGCTCGCAATACACAAAAACTTGTTTCTCAAGAACAAAACAAATAGCAGACTTTTGGACAGATCTTCAAATGTAAACAAGCAAGTCTTGTTCACTCATGTAGCACAGTCTAAGTCCAGTCAAATCTCATAAATACCAATTCAAAGTCAAGCAGAGTCGTTTATAACAAGGAAGTCCCAACTCCAAAATTGGTGACTTCAATCTAACTCCAACTGAGAACTGTGACTCGAGTCCTCCACCTCTGTCATTTGCTGATATTGAACTCACACTCATCTTTTTTCTCCATAAAAGAAATAACGCTGGGAGGGAAAGTCCGTGCAAAGCCATAATGGTGTGATGATAACACTGTAGCGCTCCTTCCACAGGTACATTTTACCTGAGGGCGTCCTCTCACGCCTGCAGCACTGCCATCGTTTTGTGTGTGTGTGTGTATTGGGGCTGTCTAGACAGGCCCTCGCTCTGACAGATAATCTCATTAGGCTAGTTTCCCTGAGAGGGGCTAGTTTCTGCATGCGTTGAAAGCCTGTGCATAGGCTGGCAATTAACAACCAGTTAGCACCACGAGCCCAAAGTCAGCCCTGAATGGTACAGGAGGGACGAGCAATAAAGACCTGCCGTAACAAACCGGCCGTCCTCCCGCCATCCGCATGCAGCCAAATCCCCGGGGTGTCATTACGTGGACCCGTCCCCGCTTGTGTCACAGCATGTTAATGCAAGCCACACAAAGAAGATTTGAATTGAAGTGATTTTTTTATGTGATTTTTTTTTTCTTGCACAGTCACACCGCTTCGTCTTCACTTTCTCATTGTTTTCACGTGCTGCATACAAACAGAGCCTTCTCTTAACACCTTTGCACTAAAGCCGCTTCAGTAACTGTATGGAGAGGGTCACATTTAATGCATTTGAAATGGGCGCACTTCAGAGGACATTCTGGCACTGTGCAATCAGAAATCGCATAGTGCATAAAGATTCCCTGTGAAAATATTGAAGGCCTTGTTTTACATTCCCGCGCCGGGTCGATGAGGAATGAAAAGGAGAAAAAAACCCACAGCTTGTAATGATGCACTTAAAGATGCAGAGAGCTCCGTGCAATCATTTTACAACCAAGTGATGTTAAATGCAGGCTTCTGTCAGAACAACCCTCCCCCTCACCCCCCAACACCATCCTCCTCGCCACAGTGGCACAACATTGGCCTTGAAGAAGTGTGATGTGTTTTTATCTTCCTTATGTGAAACCAGTTGTTGCCCTCGGAGTTATTAATCACAGGTTGCGTGTGGCTCTCCTCACTTAGGAGTTAGCACTTGGAACAAGGCTGCACTGGCTTCCTCCTCAACCAAGTCGGAGGTCATTGGTCTAGCTCAGTGTTTAGGGGTTAACATCTTGTCAAAGGTAAATAGACTTTCACCTTAATCCATCTGCACACCTCTTTACACTGCTTAACATCTAATAATTGTTGTTTATTTACTGCTCCTCACCCCCGCCTTAGGGCCTGAGGGCATCGTCCTGGAAGGTCAGTCCACAAAAACTCTCACAGGCTCCTTTTTGAATATATAGTATACATAGTACAATACAATACAGTACTGTATTGTATGTAAAGTGCAGTATTGTGTAATTTAGTATGGTATAGTATTACTACAATATGGGGATGCCCAATACAACTTTTTTTCAGACTGATACCAGTACACATATTCACTTTTGAAGTACTCACCGATACAGAGGACCCATTCCACTGGTATTTGTGATACAACACGTTTCATTTATCACAATAACAAAAAATTGTGAACAAGGACCTTTCTTTCTGATGGAGATGATGACTTGCCAATGTGTCAAACTGTTGCAGTATACCGCCAACTACTGCCTAAGAAGGACTTACTCAATGTCAGATTTTTCCCCATATCGGAGGTTGGTATCAACGGCCTCCGTGAGTGACCGATACCTTTAAAATAAGGCCGGTATCGGCCCAACACGAATACCTGGTACTCACCCACCCATATAAGTAAAGGGTGAGTACTGATACACTACTGTACTCACAATACAGAACTGCATTGTTGATACACTAAATTATAGTATAGTCAAACCTCCTTACAACGCATTTTGAGGGACATCACAAATCTGTATGCTATAATGGTAGTGTGTTGTAACCATTTCCAATAAAATGGCCGCCAACCATGATGTACAATGCGGAATGAACATGAAAACATCAACATGTAATGCAGTATAAACATGTCAATTACAAATATGTGTATACATTATGAAGAAAAATGATTTTTATTAGACAAACAAACAACTGTAGCGTTCCTGCCTCATCTCTGGAAACATTGAGACATCAAATGAAATGTGCCTTCTCCAGTTCAAGATGTGCCAACCCCCAAAGCTGTTTAAGGTCATCTTTGTTGGCCTCGAACTCTGCCATGATTTTGTTGCCATTGCGGATGATTGTCGACTTTGACGTCGCCAATTCGTAGTCTTGGCTGAGCTTTGTCTGGTAGACTGACTTCCTTTCGCAAGCGAGAGACAATTCCAGCCTTCACAGACAGCGAGATACCAGATCCGTTTACCGAGATCCGTTGACCAGACATGTTTTCGTTGTGCTGAGGACCGCACCATGACTCCAGAAGTACAACAATGTATTGAGTCGATCAGTCGCGTTGCTTTGCAACAGAGGGGAATCCCACGCTGTACATTTTGTTCTTAAGGAAGGTGGCGGCGGCAGTTAGCTTCCCACAGTTCTTTGTAACAAAGGCTTTTTCACTATTTTGTGGGGAAAATCTGGTCGTTAAAAGAAAATTTACGTTATAAAGGTGAATGTACTACTTTGGTACTTCACAATAGTTAAATACCAAAAGTAGTTTCATGAATGACTACAAAAAAACAGCCCTGTAACTATATTACACCTTAGCTGTGCAATATAACACATATATCACTCAACACAGTCAGAAGTGCGAATTATAACTGCGGCAAAGCATGCTGGGAATGGTGCTTCTCTAATGGCTTGTTGTGAGGGCCCCTCTGACACAAAAACGACTAATCTTGGAGAAAAGGCCAAAACGTTATTTGTTGAAGAAAAATATGTTCCTTTTTTTTTTTATGTTTTGAGAATCAAACTAACTTGCATGCATTTATATACATTATGTTTATATACTGCGTGACTTTAGTTTGCTAATTTGCTCATGCGTGTGATGCATTCAGCTTCAGAATAGCGTGTATGCACACGTGTGACTTTGTTTGAACAGTGTGCGTCATTCACGGGGGGCCGCTTCACCGGGTTATTCTATAGCCCCATCAGAAACCTGTGTAGCCCTAGATAAAACCCTCCAGAAATTTATTTTTTATTTAATATGTAAATTTATTTACATATTATTTTCCCAGCTCCCCTATGTATCTGTCAAACCTCACTTTAGGCCATGGAGAGAAAAAAAATGAACCAAAGTATATTCTCTTTGGAACATTCCACGGAAGTTAAAGGGGAAGTCAAGTTCAAATGTTCTTCCAAATATGTTCTATGCGCCCCCACTAGTCTAAACACGGTATTCTGATAAAAGCTGCATTAGTAGAACATGATTTAAACAGCAAATTGCACCCGTTTTCACCCATCTTGTCGACATCACAGTGCCTAACAGTTCAGGTACAGGCCAACCATAGCTCATCTGTTTTCTGGGTTTGGTCAAGTGACCCTTGCAAGCTGAGCCCTGAGGCACTGTGCTGTCATTTTTAGTCAATGGCAAGTGGCAAAATGAACACCCCGAGGTGAATGAAAACGGGTGGATTTTGCTGCTTCATTCATATTCTACAAACACTACATGTATACAAATCAGAATACCATGTTTAGACTAGTGAGGGCAGATAGAAAATATTGTGCAGAAAATGTTTGACTTGACTTCCCCCTTAATAGCATCTGATG
Source organism: Hippocampus kuda (assembly GCA_901007745.1). Classification (NCBI taxonomy): domain Eukaryota; kingdom Metazoa; phylum Chordata; class Actinopteri; order Syngnathiformes; family Syngnathidae; genus Hippocampus; species Hippocampus kuda. Next base: position 45,405 of record CAAKHF010009092.1, read on the forward strand.
AATCTGCCTTGATGAATGTGAAGTGTCTCCTCAGTAATCTCATGAGTAAAGTTAGAAATGTGGAAATGCAGACAAACTCTTCTGGAATTGGATTTGTTTTTCAATATTTTTTTTTAAACTTTGTTTGCATTTCTAAACCTCTGCGTGTTTCTTCCACTATCTAAAAGTGGCCATGGACGTAAAATTTGTAGTGGTTCAGAATCAACTGTTTGCACTCTTGTCATGGGACCAAACATTGCCGAGTGTGAGCCGAGGACGAAGAGATGGGTATGTCGTGCGAGGAAAGAGCGTTGAACAAAGAGGAAAAGTTGTCAAACCGTCCTTGCGTCTATTTCATCATGGGGGACATAGCAGTATTTAAATTAAAAACCTCAGAATAATAATTTGTAAAATGCTTGAAAACATTGTAATAAAAAAAAATTGTTGATAAAAAATATCAAACCAATCACTTTCAGGTATCAAATCTAACCATAAATTCTGTGCGGGGAACACCCTGAACCAGTTGCCAGGCAATCGCAGGGCACACACAGACGAACAACCAAAAAACACATTTTCAATGTGTTCTCATGTGCTTTAAATCTCTCTCTCTCTCATATATATATATATATATATATATATATATATATATATATATATATATATATATATATATATATATATATATATATATATATATATATATATATATATATATATATATATATATATATATATATATATATGTGTGTGTGTGTGTGTGTGTCGTAAAAACATTGTAATTTAACATGGAAAAAAATATTGACATTCATGGCAATGATGTCTGTTAGCACATCAAAGCAAGCAAGTAGTTTGCTGCAAAACTATTTGTTGAGTAGCTATTCCTTATACTGTATCTTTAAGTTGTAGGCTAGCGGGGGGATACGAGGGCCAAATTGCCAAATGCAGAAAAGACCATTCTCACAACACAAAACTTAATGTACTTAGTTGAATTGCCCAATTTAAAATTTTACCATAGTTTGTTGCCTTGAAATTTTAATTTCACCCCACTTTTTTTTCTTCTTGGTACAATGTCCCTTTTACACGAGTCACTTACGTCCAATTAAAATAATACTACAGTTCCAAAACCATAGCTGGAATCAGTGAGGGGATTGCAACAGGAAGTGATGAGCAATTACACAATATATTTATGTTTGCTGCGCTGCCCAAGCTCCTAACATTACTATTGGGACAAAAGGTGGATCAGCTCTGTCGGTGTCATAGTGGGGGTAACAGAGCGAGGCCTTGGGACAAAACTGGCAAACGGACCCAAGTGAAAGAAGGCCACCTGAATATTTCGAACCAAGCTAGACTCACTTTTCTCCCCGTTACCTGTCGCTCACTTGCAGGGAGAGATCCAGGGCACAGATCGCCTTGGCCACTGGATGTTCCGCCTCCCTGTTGTCAGCCTTTCGGCCATTTGCTTTCACTGCACAGATCCCCCTGCGCTCCACTGTTAACAGCTGCCAATATACAGCCCGGGCCGAGGATCAGACGGCTCTGTTGCGGCCCAATAAAGAGCCCCCGGAGTGGATTGACGAGAAATCTCACACCTTGCGTTCACATTAGCCATGCAGCATGCCCTTTTGATGCCTAAGTGGCCACTATGAGAAGGTGGTCGAGAGAAGAGCTCAAAGCTGGCATGGAACAAGTGCAAGTGTGTGGCGGATTTTAAAATCAGAACGTTGTCGAATTTAGGACACGGTGGAGAATCCAACATAACGGCAACCTTAGCTGTAGTGTTCTCTTATTTGTAATCAAGTTCAAAGTAAATCCCCCAATATGTGAGTGTCCCACGTTGCAAGCGGGGGCCGGCGATGCTCACATTTGGCCATCCACATAAGAAAACAAAGGCCACATCTCACTTGGGCAAAGGGGCAAATGACAACTTCGCAGCACTTCATAAGAAACTGCTTGAAGTTGCTAATGAAGACTAATGACTTCCCTCGTGTCACAGACTTCACACCCGAGGGTACGAGCCCTTTCAGCACCAAAGTGGTACGCAGGGTGGTCTGTTCAGGAAAAAACATTTTCACTGCAAAATGTGCTGCTTATTGTGTTTTCAGAAAGATGTCATATCTGGAGAAATAAGAGGACAGGCAATTATGTCATAGGATAGGATAGGGTAATTATTATAGAGCTCCCACACAAAACATATGAGAGTTACTACTTTGTGCAGGTACACGACACAGGTAGTGTATAACTTACAAAACACAGTGCAGCTCAGCCTCTGGTGAGTGGACGTCTTGGCTAGCATACTTCAGGTGGTACGTCATTGTATTTGTTAGAGCAGGAGTATCAAACTCATTTTCATCTGGAGTTACACCTTCCCTCGGATTTGAGGGAATTGACATTTCGGTTCAGATTTTAGCAAGGGTCATCCAAGTTGACACACGATTGCTTTCGCAGGCCACATAAGATGACGTGGCAGGCCGGATCTGGTCCCCCGGGCCTGGAGTTTGACACGTGTGTTAGAGCATTATCATTCAGACCAAGGGCATTTGGTGCCCACACTCTCAATGACCCCTTGATTAATTAGCCCCCCTACCCCTCAAATTGTTTATTTTTTCGGAGGGCGCGGGGTATTATTAACAGGTTTCCTCTACTACAGTTGACCCTGCTTATACGCATGGCTCAGCACTGGTGAATCCACTTATTCAGTTTCACTTATCCAGTATTTTCATGTATTTATTTATTTTTTCGTGATAAAGTCCAAGCTTTTCATACAGAATGTATAGTGCAATTTTTTTGTTTTTTTTGGGGGGGTCAGGGGGATTACAAAAAACGAAATCTTATTTTCAAATGCATTTCAACGGGTCTCAATTATGTGCGGATTTTCCCTGTTCGGTAGGCCGACCCAGTCTCTATCCAACGGGTGTCAAACTCAAGGCCCC
>CAAKHF010009094.1:0-10308 GCA_901007745.1 Hippocampus kuda
TCAAGAGGCGAGCAGCGGCATTCTGGACCAGCTGAAGGCACTTAATGGAGGACTGGCTGACTCCAAAGTAAAGGGCATTGCAGTCATCGAGCCGGGATGTGACAAAGGCATGAATTACTGTCTCAAAGTGTTCATGAGAGAGGAGAGGTTTTATTTTGGCCAGCTGTCTGAGGTGAAAGAAGCTGGATTTAACAACAGCACCAATTTGCCAATCAAGTTTGAAATCACTGTCCAGTTTAAGGCCCAAGTTTGAGACTGTTGACTTAAGATAAGGAGACAGGGGGCCCAAGTCTACAGGATGGGATGTACAAGGGCCACTGGGACCAAATACTATCACCTCTGTCTTCTTTTCATTGAATTTCAAGAAATTTTGTGCCATCCAGGTTTTGATTTCTTCCAGGCAGGACAGGAGGGGTCCTAATGAGAAGGCGTCTTTTTTGCTCAGTGGAACATAGATCTGGCAGTCATCTGCATAGCAGTGGAAGGGAATGCCATGTTTCCTTAAGATGGAACCCAATGGGAGCAGATACAGCGAGAACAGCAGAGGCCCCAGAATTGAGCCCTGTGGAACACCACATGACAGGGGAGCAGTGTGTGACTCAGAGCAGCCAAGGCTTACACAAAAGGTTCTGTCAGCCAAATAGGACCTAAACCACTCAAGAGCACTACCGCCAATGCCCACCAAGTGCTGCAAACGAGTCAGCAGAATACTATGATCCACTGTATCAAATGCTGCGGTTAAGTCCAATAAAACTAGACACACGTGGTCGCCATTGTCATTTGCCAAGAGGATGTCATTGTCAGGGTTATCTTTCAGTGTATTTATACTCTCCAATTTCCAGTCCAACAGAATAACTGTGCCCAAACCACTTTCAAGGTGAATAAATCATAAGCAGTCGTACTGAGTAGACGAGCTTGAATTCTGAGTTCAAGACTTTATCAAAATAAAATTTTACTTTCCGATAACTGCTATCTACTGTTGATTAACACTGTCTGATATTGGCCAAACAGACCCATCGATCGACAGAACAATTTATTAAAGGGAAAATCAACCCCCAAATTTTCTTTACAAGACTATATTCTATGCAGCTCCACTTGTCTAAACATGGCATTCTGATTACCATAATATTGTGTATGTCGAATATGAGTCAAGAAGTAATATCCAGGCGCTTTGGTCCATCTCAGGGAGCAGCCATTTTCTCAGTTGATGTCAACTAAAAATGACATCAAAGTTGCTCAGGGCTCAGATAATGTCCAATCATGGTTCAGCTTCTGAAAACAGGTGAGCCGTGACTGGAAGTGATGTCACAACTACAGTAGTGTGTTCCTTGTAGATGGCACATCAGAGTAAGCGTGGTTTGTGAAAAATGAATCGGCAGGAAATGCAACTGTGTCAGCATCAAAGGTACAAGTGCAGATTAATTTTCACCAATTAAAAAGTACTACCCTGGCTGTCATGAGCCAACCAGACACTCGCCTCGAGTCAGCAGGGTAGAGGGTCAGCCATTTGCTGGCTAGAAAAGTAAATCTAATCGATGTGTTACTAAATATCAAAATATGTCTGGATTACTTAGTTGGAGAAACAGGCTGGAAAGGTTTCACATCACATTCCCAAGAATTCACACACTCGTGAGAGTGAAAACACAGAAAAATTGTGGCCCCTGCAGGTGTGTATAGATGTGATATTTAAAAAAAAAACAACAACCCTGCATCAATGGATTTAAGTAAACGGTAATAAATGAAAATTAACAATTAACATTTAAATTATAATAAGACTTGGACATCTTGGGTTGAGTTCCCCTTTAAATTCAAACATGTCTTTAGACTTATAATTCTACAATACACTGTATTTTCTTTTTTCTTTTCAGTGTTTTGTAAAATTTAAGTTAAAAGTGAGGATTCTTCCGAATGGAATTAAAAAGATGTAAAAACTAAGTTTATGAGTTCAAATATTTTTGCGGACTCCGGAAAACGGTGTAATTAAATTCACTCAATTAAGAGGGTGCTTGAGGCTGAGGTTATAATTGTTGTCTTGCCCACTGAGACTTCCCCACACATACCCACAACTGCTGCATGGGACCAGAAGTGGGATTCTTGGTGTTCTCTGAGGGTTTAAACAAAAAGATGACTGATTTTCATTGTATTAATATGTGCAAATTCATCTAAATTCTGCTCTGCGCTGTTGTTGTCCAATTCTAATGCATGAGCACCACCGAGACTTTGGTTCGACTGGGGGGAAACTACGAGGCTTTGGCATACAAAAACAATATTTGTCCAACAGGCATAATTATCATGTAAATAGATGACGGCAGTTGCGTCTAGTTAAGTAAATATATAGGCATTTAGCAGCATGTGGTGAACAGTTATAAAACCCAGTGGAGCAAACAGCAAACAAAACAGTAATCACTTGGATTGAAAATAATTGGAAATGTTTTCTAGTTTAAATGTTATTCAAGAAATTACTCTTTTTTTCTATAACTGTTAACGTTCTTATTAACAGTACTGAAAAATAACAATTTGTCATCTAAAAAAAAAGTCATTCAGCACTAAGTAAACACAGTACTTTTTCATTACCCGCTCAGCACAATTTTCTTATGGTCCAAGTTAAAAAGACATGTTAAACAGATTTGTCCAACCAAATTTAAAGACTCGTGACAAGAAAGTGACCGTGTCAGCCTTCATATTGATCCATTTACATGTGGAAGAAACACATATTTCTACTTACTGACAATCGTGCCGGTGTTGAGTTTATGTCAGCCCTCTAATTGCACCCACGGAGAGGTCATTGCTCAAGGGCACTTGAAGGCATGCTCCATTATCCACAATAAAATCTTTGTACAGTACTTGGAATATAAAAGGACAATTCTCGCTGCTACGCGAATGAGAAATGACGGAATCATAGGAACACTCAAGTTCAGGAAATGAATGATGCATACAAAAGGGCTCATCTGATGCTGTCGACTGATCTAAACTCTGAGTCAGCGGATGAGTTCATCGGCTTACAGCCTGGCATTTAATTCATCTTATGTGAGAAGATACACGTCGGGTAATTATGCCAATGGCTTACGAAAGCGCTTGGTAAATGTTACATGAGAAGAAATCAATATCACCTCAGTGGTTGATTTAATATCAAGTTGGAACAAACCACAAGGCTTGATATGTGTTAATAAACCAAAGGAAAAGGCTCAACTGGCTGTTCCTGGTCATGCCAACGTATGGACAGATGCATAAAGTATGAATGGAAGTTCATATAAGAAACAATTATGCAGTCTGCCAAATTCCCAAAATGGTGGACACCAGCACCGGGACAAAAATGTAGATGTACATTGAGCCCATGTGCTGTCTACTCAGATTGGGCCCAGAACCTTAAAGATGCAAACGCTGGTGTCCACATTCCAACTTCAAAATGTTGATCTTTACCATCTTTATATCATCCGCAAGTAGAGGTGTTCTTGCACTTGCAAGAAAGTACGTTTAAGAGGTGATCTTAAACGTACTTTGCATGCATCAGCCTCCTGCTGATACACCAGTTAGTCAGTGAATGAACCCGCGTTGTAAAATGTGTGCCTTGCCTGCACTGAAATTAAAGGGAATGAGAGGAGCTGCTTCCACCTGCTGGGAAGCAAGTTATCTGTGTTCATGCCCACAATGGCACAAATACCTGTTTTTAACTGCATGCGTCTGCCAAAATACCCCAAAAAGAAAACTCCGTCCATGAGCACCCTGCTTTGCGCCACACTTGCACTGGCACAACAATAGTGCCCAATGTGTTGAACTGATGATTGACAATCCAATCTCTAAAAATCCTGATCTAAAAATTATGGTCCGTTAGTGGCTCCTATTCCAGCCGGCAAAATCTTTTGGTTTGTTGTAAAATCACCAAAGAATGTGCATTTGATGGTCCTACGTGCCATACAGTAATCCCTCATTCATCGCGGTTAATGGGGACCAAAACCGCCCGCAATAAACGAAAATCCGCAAAGTAGCGACCCCCCCCCATATGTACATTTGTATGAGTATAAAAAATATTTATAAGGCCAAATTTAATGATATACATGTAGAAGTAAATTTTGTAGTAATTAACATTACTTAATGCTGTCTACTAATAGATTTAAACATGTATGAATAACAAAATACAGTAAAACAAAATACAATAAATGTACATGTAGTACTGCATATGTTGCTCTATGTGACTTGCTGTTGTTTTGCTAACTTTCGCTGCTTCTCACGGATTGTTTGCGGACTTTTTGCGGACTTAATTTATTTATTTATTTTTTGTTATGAATATGTTTGAAAAAATCCACGATGCACTGAAGCCACGATAAACGGACCGCGAAATAGTAAGGGATCACTGTATCACCTTCTTGTTACAACTCCACGTCCACCTTGTATATAGCATGCAGGACATTTTATCTATCTATCTATCTATCTATCTATCTATCTATCTATCTATCTATCTATCTATCTAGATAGATAGATAGATAGATAGATAGATAGATAGATAGATAGATAGATAGATAGATAGATAGATAGATAGATAAAATCTTTTATGAGACGTTTAATGTACCCATTGTTGTGTGGGAATCTTGACGTTAACCTTAGATTACTATGTAGAGTCTGAGAAGTGGTTGGAATCGGTTTCAAATAAGAGCGCAAACAGGAAGTGCTGTGCTACCTGCCTAAATATTATCTGGGTGTGGTGAATGGAGTTGCCTTTCCCAAGGGCACCAAAAAAATATTTATTATTTACATTGTTACAATCATTTTGGTTACCCACTACTCAACGATACACAACCAATAGATACCTAACGCCCTTGAACGCACAACAAAATCATTTTCCATCTGTAGTATTTTCCATTGCAAATGATAAGTCTCAATCATGTAATACTTCTACCATGACCAAGAAAAATGGCCAGTATTGCTGTCCGCAGCCCCCGTGTATCTTTATTGAGTTGCATTCCCCATGTGTGTCTCTCTGCATGCATGCAGGCAGTGTTTGTCAGCAGCCCAGCAAGGCAACCTGCCAACAATCTGGCATTTTATCCAGCCACCGCCGCTTCTTCTCTACGCAACAACTCCTCAATCGCACTTCACCTCTGACCTGTTCATGTAAATGTCAGTGCAAATGCCTGAGCATAGGCCTGCAAAGATATTTCCACACGCCGAGATGCAGAGGGCGAGAGAGAATTGATCAGGCTGCGCCTCATAACATATGCGGCTGTCAGGTCAGCCAGGCATGGAGCGTCTGAGTCATGAAACCATGTGGTCCCTGGCACGGGCTACCGAACCTTGACTGTACCTGCTGGGCCTGTAGAACAACCATAGAGTAGTAAATACACCAACGGACCTGTGAAAGGGAAAAGCAGAGCAAGGGGGAGAAGAAAAAAGTATCACTGCTGCTAATGGATGCGAGTGGTATTCTTCGCAAATAGACTGTTTAACATTAAAGGGAAAGTAAATACAGGGCAATAAAGTGACAGATAAGTGCAGGAGTACATTCACCTTTAAGTCAAGCCCTGTTAAAAACCTATACTTATGTATATGTATACAGTACTTATATACCTATAGCATTATGGTATCATGATCCGAAATTTAAAAAATTTACATCACTGTCAATTACTACAACACTAAGAAGTGTCCAGGCTGGTGCGCCGATACTATAAAATGCTATAAATAAAGGACTGTAGGTAACCTGCAGAGAGAGCAGACAATCTTATTGAAAATAATACAGCACCAAAATGACACGTTCACTATAAATCGAATACAAACACAATGCAATTAAAATTTCAATGTTTTCAATCTGGTCTCATTTGCAACTACACTTTATGGATGAACATAACCATTGCGTTGCCTTTTGTCCAAATCTGAAGAATTATTATTATTTTTCCTCACTTGAAAAAGAAGTGTGTATTTGATCATCTTGTCATCTTGGTTGAAAAATGTCAATAGACAATTTTCCTTTCCGGCTCAGCGTACAATTTAATAAATAAAGTGAAAATACATCAATTGTAGCTCATCATACATTATGTCTATAATCATACCTGCCCATTGATTATTTGATTTCTTAGCTGTTCGGAGGAACTGGAGCTAATTGTGGGGAGAGGAGCTGGGTAAATTCAAGACCGAGCAGCTGTCATCGCCGAGGCGCACGCTGCGTCTTCAGGTAAAGTAAAAGTGCATGTTTTGGACAAAAGGTGGAAACTGGAGTGTTTCCGTGCCCACGCAAGCACAAGGACAACATGCGAACTTAACACAGACAATCCACAGCCGAGATTCAATTTGAGCCTTCTCGCTTTGAGGCACCATAGAAGAAGCTCTAACCACTCGACCCCAATCAAAATAATTCATTTGGATCGGAAATAAAACTCGCAATTCACTATCTGACGGCAGTACAGGTACAAAGTAAAATAGTTTCATGTTGAATTCAAGAAAAATGGGAAACATAAAACGTTCCAGTCAATTTCTATTAAGAGATCTGAGGCTCTCTCAGCTGAGTTAACAGCCAGAACACTTCCCCAGCACATAAAAAAAAAAAAAAAAATGCCTCCTCTAACAGAGCATTGGCTCACAGGTAATTGGCCTGCTGATTAATTCAAAGCACCTGAAAAGCTTCCCGGCCCAGACGGGCACATAATGTGGACTCATCTCACACCACTCCAGAAACGGATTTTACTTGGAAACTTTTACTATTTCCAAGCTACTCAAGCAGACAGCGTCCATTGGCATGCAAATTCATCATCCCTGAGGGGGTTGTAAAGTTGCGTGCTAAGTGAGCCGGTAGAACCCTGACAGTATCATCTCCTCAGCGTCAGTCTGCTCAAATCCCTTTTCTAGTTGACAAGCTTGTCAATATTTCTACCTCACGGATACACATCATTTCACTGCACATGAGCGGGCAGAGAGGTATGAAGTGAAGGCAAAGAAAACAACAAGAGCGTCAGTTGCAGACACCAGCTGCTATCCAACAGAACTCATTTGAATGCACTTTGCCTCCTCCCTGTTGAGGTTTGCCATGTCAGTCGAAACACTTTCAGCTTTACTACAATGACATGCTCAGTCACCTTGAAAGGGCTATTTGTCTCAGATTCACAAGGTAAAGAGAGTTTTAAAAAAAAAAGTTTCATATCCTATTTGAAGACTCACTCACTCTCATCTCATCTCAAAGTTTTGCAAATGAGGCATTTGACGGTGACGGTGACAGACAGAAGCCTTGATGACCGAAGAGCAGCCGTGAACTCTAAACAAAGCTACGCCGACAAGAAGTGTAATCATTCTCAATTGTCGTGAATGCGAGCCAATTGGTGAAATTGGACACTATCGCCGTTTCTTTCGGTGGCTGCAAATTGTGATACAATTCAAGTTGGGATGCATTACATCAAAAGTCTCACGCTTGAACAATCTTATCAGAGTATTAAGCCAGCCGGTGATTCACTGAGGTGAAGATAAAGAATAATGAAAGTCCACATCAGACTTAAACTTGTTTTATCCCTCACGTGACGCATGCCTTCAATTCTTGCTCAGCCTGGGGCATGCTGCAAACAGATTTATCATCGTTGTGACTTGACATAAGCTTGGCTAATAATGAAGGATCCTTTTGCCGATAAAATTCAGCACTATTCTTTTAAAGTACCCAACTAACGGTAATACTCAGTCATCCTGGCATTCTCCATTGAGCACCTTGTTTTTCTTTTTCTCTTGACCTATGCTCCTCTCTCTTACAATTTGTTTTCCATCTCAAATTGTTATTCAATGTTGTCTGACTGTGACTGCCGTATTCTTTGTATTTCCTTTCGCGTACTGTTAAAAAAGAAAACGACTTTAAAAGAAACAGATCTGTAACTCTACAAAACACCGACTGTAAGTGTTACTTGAGCTTTCGATCACACTTCTGCCCTTTTACTTTATACTAGCAATAGCAAACCAATCACGGTTGCTTGTTAGAAATGACTGCAATAATTTGAGTAGGTAGCTTCTTCGAGCCTTCTGCCACTTTCTTGCTAATACCACCCAACAAAAATCAATTTCACTGAAAGGGGGCCAGGTCATGCTAAATCAACTTTTGAGCTTTTAGCCATGTTCAAATGCTTATTCCTCACCAAAAACACTCCCAAAGTGGAGTTTTCCTTCGCAGCACCAGGCCCTCCCAATCCAAGAAAACGCCTTGGTTGCCACTTTTCTGCATCACAAAGGCATGCGATGATATACATCACCATTTTTTCCTTGTTCAAATCTGCCTGTTTTCGAAGGCTCTGTCCTGTCTTGGCATTGCTCACGCTGCCCCCTTCCTCAGTTAGGTGTGCCATAATTATCTTTTCGCTACCCGAGGTGGCACTTCTAATATTTGTCGTGTCTATTTTTTATAAGAGGAGTTTCTGGTGTATTTTGAAGAAGTACTTCCTCGTACTGTAGAACCATTTGCCACCAAAGTATGATGACGATGATATGCTTGCTTTTATGTTTGTCAAGTGGTTCTATGATGACTTCATTGTACATAATCATGTGTTTTCTGAAACTTACTAAATGTCATACGTGTATCATAAACTCACCATCATGACAACGATAATTAATGTGGCAAGAAACAAGATTACTGCAGAACACATTGGAGCCATTAAGTGCAATCCCATATGGACGTTTTGGACCTAATGCAAATGAGCATGCCTCATTACATCCCTTTATCTCTTGCTTTGGTGTAGCTTGTCTGAATCTGTTTTCTGCAGAGTTTTGTGTTCTTTAGTCTGTTGTCAGGCAAAATCATTCAATTGCTCGCATGATTAAAATCATGAAAAAATATGAATGAATGAATTAGACAGGAAATACTGGGCTACACACACGTCTGCTCCAAAGTATACCTCCCATAAAACTGGAAATGGCTCTAATGTCTATTCGACTGACCATTGCAATTTCACAAAGTCAATTGAAAACATTTTTCTGACACATCGCGATAATTCCATTCTTTTGATGGATTGTCAGAAGGTCTGCTCCTAACCTGATTTCAGAAAGAATAGGAAACAACATTTTCAAATTTAGCCCCTACATCCAATCCTATTTGATTCTGACAAAAGTGCACAATACATTGGGAATTGTTTTCCTGGCCGCTTTCCATCTGGGGGATCACATTCAGCAGTGACACAGAATTGGACAAATTATTCTGAAGCATGCATTGCTGTCTGGCTCCACTGCCCTTGAAAGACATAAAACACTATGAGTGAATATGTTATGCAGGGTCTCATATTGGTTTGTTTGCCTCTCCCCGTGAGTAATTCAAGCACATCTCCTGTTGGAAAATACAGACGTACGACTCATCCCATAGGGAAGTGTCTCAGCCCTTGCGCAAGCAGTAAAACCATGCGGCGCTGAGGTTCAAAAAATACCATCAACCATTTTAATCAAAAGAACTGATGACATTTATGACACCATCGGTTAATATCAGGTTTTTACCACAGCTGCTTGGGTATTTGAGCCCCCCAAAATTACACAATAATCTGTCTTTTGCAGACCAGTTATTTGTCACAGAGGCAAACAGATGAGTGCCATGACTTTAAGAAAGTCAGACTGATCCAATCTAGCGAGTTAGTCATGGCTCCAAATAATTTGAGTTTTTGACACCGGTCCTTCTCAAGCCGAAAATATGTGCTTAGCGACGAGTGGACATTGAGCTCAAAAAGTCAGACGACAAGTTGACAACCCCTCTTTGGGATTTTGAATTTCTTTACCAAATTATTGCACTTAGATAGAAATGGTGATTTATTGTGGATTTATTTGATGCAAATATATTGATTGCCACGTAATTGCAGTGTCATCAGTATTATTGATGGTGAAAGAGAATACTAAATTGTATTATATGCATGCCTAGATGGGGCTTTTGTTGCATGTCAGTGATAACGCATTATTGTGGGTGTTCAAGAGTCCTACTCATTTTGTATCTTTCTCACTCGGGACCTTGAGAACCTCGATGGTAGGTCAACTGCCGTGGACTGGCATGCAGAAGAGACACAGCTTTATATTAAAGTTGATGACGCCTTCAGTGCTAAAACGGCAGTCTTTCTCAACTCTAAATGGACTTGAAGGTTTCTTCAGCACGGCGCGGTGGAGCTGACACCTTCCCAAGGTTGTCTCCTCTTCATTTCCAATTACAGTACTGTACAAAGAACCCAGAGCTCAGGGCTCATTATAAACCGAGGTGTGCGTGTGTGTGTGTGTGTGTGTGTGTGTGTGTGTGTGTGTGTGCGTGTCTATAAATAGCAACATAGCATATCACAGTGCAGTGATTTATGTTAATAAGTACGGGTGAGCAAGCTGCGAGATATA
>CAAKHF010009097.1:0-15898 GCA_901007745.1 Hippocampus kuda
GTTTCCTGATGGTCATGTACGTCGATGTATGTACCCCACTTAAAATGTCTTGAGTATTTTAATGTAAATTCCCAACAGAGCTGCCTTTGGCCAATTACCGTACTGTTCTTACACCCTCAAGAATACGATAATCTACATGAGCGCTGACTGACTCTGTTAGATCACTCGGATTCATGAAGGAATCAATACTACAACGTGAGTGTGTCTGATGCTTTGTGGGCCATAAAGGTCTGACGAAAGACACTGGTTGTTGACGACTCTAAAGGGCTCAAGTTGTCATTGTCCCTGTGTTGTACTACAGCAGTTTTCAAAGCACTGCATCGAAACTGAATTATTGCAAAATCGTGCTCACAGGTACAATTGTGCAGAGTCTAGATAGGCACACTGACTGCAAGTAATGATTGTGCATAATCATGCCATTAAATATGTGCAGCAGACTATACTCTACATGGTTCAAAGAGCGGCAACAGCACTCCTCCTCACAAGAAGAGGGCTCAGGTACCTTTAAAGTCTGTGGTGGAGTGTCAGAAGAAAAATAAAATGACCACTTTTGAGGACCTAAAATGGGAATTGGCAAAGAGATTTCATCTGTAACCATCTCATCATAAGACACTTTCAAAAGCAACAGCTGCATCTTCAAAGTAAGCCGGCAATTTCTGTATCAGCATTGTATGCATTTGCATTCTAATGAACACTTTCGGAGAGGAATTATATTAACGTACACCGTTCAATTGGAAATGTAGTTGTTTGGTTAAGCAATAATAACACTTCTCAGTATGGTGAAGTGCAATTTTTTTTTACACCACTTACGGGTAAATCTTCATTGAGCTAGTGAAGTCCCTCTCTCTCTCTGTCTTTTTTTTACGTTCGACTCCTGTGAAAATGTAATTTATTTTAAGTTCCGCCCATGCAGGATATCCACATTCCCTTCGACATTACATTGTACAGCTGAAATATCTAATTATGCATACTTTTTAAATGTGACACTTCATTATGTAGAATTTTTTTCTTTTTTTTTTCAATCAGAAATAGCCTTCGGCTCACCTAAATGATGAAATTAAACTCTTGTGCATTGTCTTCCTTTTTAGATAATGAAAAGTGCCTTGAGCTCTGTCTGGCTAATGGAACCATCTGCTAGCAACTCCTGGAGACTCTCAAGTTCTCTTAAATAATTTAGAGTATTCTTAAGTCTTCATATCTATCAACGTGGGGAACGTAATTCTAAATGTAGAACTGAATTTGTCAATTTGAGTTTTAAGACTTTGCTGTTCTCTCCACTTTGCACATTCAGTGGAATAGAAAATACAAGGGGGGAGTCCAATTCTGTCATGATTACTTAAGTCAAAAAGGCCATTTGCAGTAAGTTTTAATTTGATGGTCTGGCTTTGTTCCGGGACCTGTCTTGCCTTGAGTGTACACAGAGAGCCTTGGTCAGGGAAAGTTACATGAGGAAAAACAACAACACTGACATGACAATGATTAGGTCTGATACAGCATGGAAGAGTGGAAGTGGGGTGAAGGAAGAATTTTGCGGCATTTAAAGGAAACCGAAACTAACGGAATATAAAAATGACGTGACAATGAATTATCCAATTCAATATCGGGGGAAGGTAATACCTTGTTTGTCAGATGATATACAATAGCAAGCCTGACAGCTAAACTCCGATTTTATGACTGCAGAGGTGGCCTTTTGAAAAATGATTATTAACTGTGCTCTTATCTTTGTTTACTTTGCTATTAATCCTTGGCACAATGATGATGGAACTCCGCAACAGACGATTTGTTCACACGACAGATGTTTGATGAAATGAACAATGGTGTTTTTCGTACAAAATGTTTGTCACTAGTTTAGATGTTTCACATGTAGTTTTTATTCCAGGTGACAACAAGTCAGTATTTATTATTTTTTCCATCGTTGCTAACTGTAATTTCTCTTTATCTTATAGGTCACTGGATTCCACCTCACTGCAGCAGTTTGAGGCTTAAAAAAAAAAAAGACCACAACATCAACAATCCCTTTACTCACCATCATGGCAACTTTTGGTGTTGTTAAATTGGAGGCAGGACTGCCATTGCTTTTTCTTTGTTTGACAATGGCCGTGTGTGTGCTTGAGTTCACCGCAGCCACGATACAAGGATACATTGGCGAAAAAGACGCCATCTGCCCATCTGTGTGTAGATGCGATGAAGACTTTATCTACTGCAATGATCGTGGCCTGAGCTCCATCCCCTCACTGCCTGCTTCCGCATCGGTCCTTTACCTTCAAAACAACCAGATAAATAACCCAGGCCTTCCGACTTCCCTGGAACGCCAGCTCACTGTACGTGTCGTCTACCTCTATGATAACGAACTGGATGAATTCCCCGTGCACTTGCCACCATCTGTCCGTGAGCTGCATTTACAAGACAATAACATCCGCACCATTCCTCGTACTGCTCTGGCACGGATGCCCCTTCTGGAGAAGCTGCACTTGGACGACAACTCTATTTCCACCGTCAGCATTGAGGATCAGGCTTTTGCCGACAACCCGCGATTGCGCCTACTTTTCCTTTCCCGGAATCACCTATCCAGCATTCCCTCGGGTTTGCCTGCCTCGCTGGAAGAACTGCGTCTGGACGACAACCGGATCTCCACCATCCCGACACATGCCTTCCGTGGTCTCAGCTCACTGAGATGTCTTGTTTTGGATGGGAATCTTTTGGCAAATCAGCGCATCGCCGATGACACATTCTCACGCCTCTCCAACCTGACAGAGTTGTCCTTAGTCCGTAACTCCCTCCAGACCCCACCTGTCAACCTTCCTAAAGCCCACCTCCAGCGCCTCTCGCTGCAGGAGAATGCCCTGATTCACATGCCCCGAGGTTCTTTGGATGGCATGCGCAGGCTACAAAGACTGGACCTCTCTGGAAATAACCTAACAACTCTGCCGCGGGGACTGTTCAAAGACCTGGATAACTTAGGTCAACTCCTGGTGCGAGGTAATCCTTGGCACTGTGGCTGTAACCTACGTTGGCTGTATGATTGGTTACATGCCCGTGGGAACTCAATCACAGTGAGAGGTCTCACTTGCCATGGGCCTGAAAGGGTTCGAGAAATGGCCTTGAAAGATCTGACTACTGAGATGGAGGAATGTGAAGTGGTGAGGTCAGCTGGGACTAAAGACAGAGCAGGTCTCGGTGGAGGAGAGGGTTCTACCACCAACACACCTCCCCAGGGGTCCCTCTTCACCCTCCGGTCAAAGCGACCTGGTTTGGGACTTCCTGACTCTGGCTTGGACTACACTCTCAGCAGCAGTGGTGTCGGAAAGAGTTTGGCTCTCAATGTTAAGCCCCTCTCTCATAATAGTGTCCGTGTGACCTGGAGTGTAGCACAGCCAAGTTCGTCCTTCAGGCTGAGTTGGCTCCGACTAGGTATCGGTAATGCCATGGGCTCAATCACCGAGACGTTGGTCCGGGGCGATCGCCGGGAATATCTGCTGACCTCCTTGCAACCACGATCAAGCTACATCATCTGCATGGTGCCCATGCCTGCCAGTTCGGAGAATAGGGAGGGGATTCCAGGAGAAGCTGACGCCGATGAAGCTCAGGTATGCGCAAAAGCTGAAACGTCTGATCCGAGTCCATTGGAGGAAGACGAAGTTGATAATTCGCTGCCTTTGACTGTGCTGCCTCTGACGGGGATTATTGGTGGAGCGACTGCAATTGTATCTTTGGCACTTATTTTTGCCATCTTTTGCTGGTATGGTCACAGGAGTGGTCACTTGTGTTCCCGAGACCATTACACTCGCAAAAGCTCCCGCAAAAGCAAGAATTATGATGACTACATTGAGTCGGGAACCAAGAAGGACAATACCATATTAGAGATCCGCGGTCCCGCGTTACAGATGACACCAATGGCAGCTTGCAAACCAATGCAGCCCAAACCCCTACAAGAGGATTACATCATTCATACCATATTCCCATCGAATGGCACTGGCTTCTACAAAGGTGCCAATCACATGTCCAATGCAAGGCAAAGCACCAACAGGGGTTATAGAGAAGGAGGAATCCCAGATATAGACTACAGTTACACATGATGTACTGCACCAGATCCTGACCACAGAATCATTGGCAAACTCTCTCAGATGCACAATATTCCTCCACATGACAACTTCAGAAGCACCCTTCTGTGCCTTTGACTTCTGGTCTCCCATTCCATATTACCTGTGGTTTACTGCACTAGGAAATACAGTACAGGATTATCCGGACCTGAAACTGTGCGAGAACAATTCACTGCAGAGAGCAGACATAATATCCTTTGTGTAACACAGTGGACCATTTCTTGACATCATAGTAATGGCCCATGTATGTTTTAATTGTGTATGCTCCCTCTCTGTGACATGTAAGCAAAGAATGTATCACACTGTGGAAAGATTGGGATGACAGTGGAGACTGACTTATTTGTTTCTCAAACAGCAGCAACTATCCAAATGGAAGTTACGTTCAACAGACATTTCCCATTCTCATCTCCTTTTCGTGCATCAGTTACAGTTAAGATTTGATCAAATCATTGTTCCAAAAGCCTCAATTCTATCGTTGTGCCCGACCAGCTATCCAGGGAAAGGGTTTTGTAAAGCTGTGAATTGTTCTAATTCAAAAAAAAGAAAAAAGAAAGAACCACTTGTCTTAAAGTTAATCTTGTCATTACCTTGTTCAGTTTTGGGTAGGTTGGAGATCTTTCTGTCACTGGTCAACCTTGGTCAAATCGCAGATCATTCATATTCAAGCGTCACTGTGTTGCACTAATGTCATGGGATGACACATTAGTGTGTAGATAATTACATTTGGTATTGATTGGCTTGTGTGTTCTTTGTTTCTAAACTCTTGATTTTTCGAAATGCCATGTTGCACAGCTTCTTATTCATGTTTTTTTTGTGTGTGTATTTTCACCGAAATGTTTTTTTTTTTTAAACTGTACACCCTCACATTTGACACTATCTATGAAAACCACTTTTGAGAACGTGAATTGCTTTATATAAAGAGAAACACAAGTCTCCGGGTTTCTACGGTATAGTGTATGTAATTTTTACACCTCCAAGGCATCAACTTCAATTAGGCATTTGGGGAATTCTGCTGATTACACTTAACCTGTAGACATCCATATTCTAAAGGTAACAAATTTACCTCGAGTGGGGGCTTCTCGTAAGCTTCCTGTATGAGACAAATCGCGGGGGGTGAGGCATGGCATTGGATTTACAGCCACGAGCAAGCAAGTGGATAGACGGGTGGAGTCGTTCAAAGAGGGCGTGATAAGCAAGGTTTATTGGTGTTTGTTTTTGGGAGGGTAAAAGACTCGATTTGACATTTTTATGACCGAGTGGCACTTAAAATGTATTAGCACTTAGGAAAGAAGGGGAATAAATGTAATGAGAGATACGATGGCGGGTAAAGTTACTTCTCCAGGCACTGACAAAGACACAAAATTGATAGCTTTGTCATGATGAAGTTCACCCATGCATCAATATGTTTGTCATTCACAAATTGCTGTGAATTGGGCCTCGGGCTTAATGTTGTTTACTACCATGTTACTTTCCAAGGGGAAACCAATTGTGCTTCCTTGATTGTTTGTCTACCACAGCTTTACTGTGGACTCCGACAACATGTCAGAGCAATTTATCATTCTACTTGCACCCAAAAGCTAGAAATAGCAATTCACTGGCCTGGATCGTTCTATTGAAAAGAATGTTGATATTCCTTCATTTCGAGATGAGAAATGTGCTTACTAATGGATTTACTGTTTCGTGGGGGCTGCCATTGATTCAGTCTGAAATTGTTTATGGTGTAAAGAAGAAAAACGCCACACCAACTGTGGGGAGTTTCAGCTACATTCACACGATAGGGCAACTCTTCCGATGGCTGTATTTGTCAATATGAGAAAGAGAGTTATTGAAAAAAATGTACAGAACATTCAGAGGGAGAGATTCTATCATGCCATTGAATAGATTAAAAAATAACGATTGATTACCTCCAACAGTTGATCAAAGAAATGTCCATCCCTAAAACATACCTTTGCATCATTTGTATAAATATAACCATACCCACGGTCACACCATATTTTTTCTCTGAATTTGTAGAAGGTAAAGGGTGCCATAAATTTGCATAAAATGTCTATGTGAAATCAAATGGATTTGTGTGACATCAGATGGTATTAATAAAGGTTTTCTAATCTTTTGTTCTTACTCAACATTGTCATTTCACATGATGCCTACGACGACACGACTTCTGGAAATGAAAAAAAAATCACTATTCGTGGATGCATTTTTACAAAAGTACAAACATACTGCAATGAACCAGTGGCAACCACAAACGTGGGAGGTTTTTAAACGGCGCTGAGTAGAGATCATTTTGTATGTATGAGAAGTGTGAGACTCCTCGCTTCAAATGAAGAACTCAAATTGAGACATTGCTGGGGGACTTTGAGGGCGAGCTGGACGTTTCACCATCATCGTAACTTGAACATGGATGGAAAATAATTGTGCTAAGTCAGCAAATACAAATGAAGTTATTTGTACAAATACTCACCGTTGTGTTATGAGGGGCAAAATCCAATCGAATCAATTTCAAATCCACAAAAGGTTTTGATGTTTTGTAAAATGCAAAAAAAAAAAAAAAACTCAAAACAAAAAAAATACAATGATTTGTAAATCCTTTTCAACCTATATTCAATTGAAAACAAAACCATGATATTTAATGTTCAAACTCATCAATTTTGTCAGGTGTTTTTTTTTTTTTTGGTATGTTTTATTATGGGTTTTTTTCTCAAATATTCACTCATTTTGAATTTGATGCCTGCAATATGTTCCAAAAAAGCTGGGACAGAGACAAGCTTTCGCTTTGAAATGTGTTTAGGAACTAAGGCCACCAATGCTGAAGCATTTTTGCTTGATGTTTAAACTTCAGTTTCTCAACAGTCCGGTTTTCACATTTCACTCTTTCAATGCATTACACATTATCAGTGGAATACAGGTTTGGACTGCTGGCAGGTCTTTTACTATGAAGCCATCCTGTTGTAACACGCACAGAGTGTGGCTTTGTATTTGGCTTGATGTTGCGTGGATAGCGGCATACATTGCTCCAAAACCTCTGCGTGCCTTTCGGCGTTAATGGCCATGAGAACGCAATGTTTAGTGTCTCCTAAAACAGTTTTAAATGTGCACCCATCCGATCACAACACACTTTTCCATTTTGCGTCAGTCCAGCGAAGCCAGCGACGTTTCTGAGTGTTGTTGGTATTGAATTGAATTGAATACAACGTTATTGTTAACACAAAACAAGGTATATGGCTTTCACTTTGCATGGAAGAGTTTTAAATTTCATTTTGTAAATGTGGCAGCAAACTTTGTTAATCACAAATGGTTTTCATTCAAAAATGAGAAAATGTTTGTAAAACAACTCTCACATTCATCTCTTTGTATCTCGTAAATGTCTTTGTAGTTGAATACGGGTTGAAAAGGAATTGCAAAAAAAAATGTATTCCGTTCTTTTGTACGGATACATAATGAGAGCTGTGAACCACTTTCTTTCTTTTTGTGGGTAGAGTGCACACAATTTGTCTTTTTTTTTTAATGGCATATGACTGTACTGTGTGAGTGACAATGGCTATATTTTCTCCTCTGTTTGTACACACTAAGCAATTATTGTGCTGTAATGAGAAATCCAGTGCATTAGCGTCATCTCTACTTGTGTCACATGAATCATATTAATGTATTTGGCTTGGATAAACAAAACACTTCAATACACTTCAACGCAAGAAAACCACAAACTATAAGAACTTAAGAAGAATAAAATGCCACCAAAGTGTTTCGGTTTGTTTAATTTAGTCATTTTCCTTCATGAACTTGGTTTTTGGGCAACGTTAATTTGATTGCCTTACAACCATCGCCGACATTTCTTCCCGAGCCACAGGCTCATTGTAGGTGTGAGCGAGGATCAGGTGCTGAGAAGCATCGTGAACAGTTTGTAATGGCAACAAACATCCCCCCGCAGAGCACCATAAGTTAATTAGATTTGCAGCCCTTCAAGACCAACGTGTGCATTCCAACCAAACACAAATTAATTAAAGAACATTGAAAAACGATTGTTTATCAGTATTCCTCAGTCTTTAGGAAGCTTCCCACAAAAAGCAGTTGGATTACAACAAGTGATTGCTATGTGGAAGTCCACTACATACAGTCAAGCCTTTGGATGCCACACTCAATCAATTATCAATTAGGGGTTGGATTTCCAACTATTCTTTGGTACATGTGAAATTTTGGAATATTTTGAATTGATAATTTATGGGGCGGCCCGGTGGTCCTGTGGTTAGCACGTCGACTTCACAGTGCAGAGGTACCGGGTTCAATTCCAGCTCCGGCCTCCCTGTGTGGAGTTTGCATGTTCTCCCCGGGCCTGCGTGGGTTTTCTCCGGGTACTCCGGTTTCCTCCCACATTCCAAAAACATGCATGGCAGGCTGATTGAACACCCCAAATTGTCCCTAGGTGTGAGTGTGAGCACGGATGGTTGTTCGTCAACGTGTGCCCTGCCACTGACTGGCAACCAATTCAGGATGTCCCCCGCCTACTGCCTGAAGATGGCTGGGATAGGCCCTAGCACCCCCTGCGACCCTTGTGAGGATAAAGCGGATCGGAAGATGAATGGATGGATGAATTTATGTTGGTATGTTTAGGTCTCTTCTTGTAGCTTTGGATGAACAATAATCGAGATTGTGAGCCAAGGCCTTCTGCAAATACAATTCAGCATATTGCAAAGTGTCTTCCCAGAAGAGTGGATTTTTTAAATTTAATTATTTATTTTATGTTTTTAACTCAGGTACAGTTCAGGCCAAAACGATACCCCTGGCCAAATTTGGAGTTACTGAGTTTGTATTTGTCGAATTGGTATTTTCTGGCTGGAAATGAAACTGCAAAAAGACTAATTAAAAAAATAATAATAATCATGGTGAATATGCCCCATTTTCACAAATGTTTCATTCTGAAAACTATTCACGGTTTAGTTTACATTTTAAACATTGTGTACGTGGTAGCTTCTAGCGAAATGGAGTACATTCTAATCCACTATTACAACTCTGGATATGCCTGGAGGCTTATTGTGTAAAAGTACAAAAAGAAATTGGGAATGTTTTGTCGAAATGAAAAAAACAATAATGAAAATCGATCGTTTATACATTAATAGGTCCAAGGATGGGTTGTTCATCTTTTGTCACGTTCTCATGTAAGTTCTCAGTACGGAAAAAAAAAAAACTCGAATATTGGGAATGGTATAAATGATGACTTTACTGCATATATAATGGCACTGTTTCCCTATATGTTTGTCCATTTAGCGAGATGTGTATTGCTGTCTCAAACATTTTACTCTCAGCGAGGGAAGAATATCCTCTTGCCACGGTCAGTCACGTGAGAGCTTAAAGTGACTGTGACCTGAAGAATGGATAGCGAAGTAACCTATTTCTGGCAACACTACTGACAATTTAAAACTGTCCCTTATTAATCTTATTGTACTGTGAGGAGGAAAAAAAAACCAACAGGAAATTAAAAATGAAAAATATGTCAGTTGAAATGAGGCCAACCCAGGATATTGCGCAGAGAGGGATAATAAAAGTATAGTTATGCATTGATAATTATGGAAACAAATAATTTAGGGAACAAATAGGTAAGGGTTAGGGACATTTCAATTGTGGATTCAGTAGGTAAGAGCTGCCTTTAAACCCTAAATATTTACTATACTTTTTTATTTCCAGATTAATTGTGTGTTGTTGTTTCAATTAATATCTTGCTTCAGTTTTTATTTCCTTAGATACCCCAAATCTACTGGAGCACAAATCACTTGTGGATAATCATAATTTCAGTTCAAATTCTTCAATCGCAAAGACTGAAACAGTGCTTTAGATGGGTACAACGTTCTGTAGAGTGAATAGCTTCTTTACAATTGGATCAAGGAACAAAAATGTTTTAAGGGGTCTTGGAGAGTCGTTTGATAACGCCACAGTCATTCAGTTACAGGAAAACTGCAGCAGTTGCTGTCGCAAAGAATGGAGGCAAGTGACTGTACGGCAAGTTTTGTCTGTGTGTTTGTCACATCCCAATGACATGGGATTATAATTTTGAGTTTTGTTTAAAAAAAAAAAGTATACTTAACTGTTATGTAGTGAATCATTCTGCAGTCGTTTTATCGTACAATGGACCCCTGCTATTCGCAGAATAGTAAAAATTAGCGTCATTACAGCCATTATAAATGCATTGGAAAATTAAAACAACATTGCCGTGAAAAAAAAATAAATAATAGTGCCGAACAACGAGTATGCGGAGCTCCACTACAGTTCATTTTGTGTGTATTTGCAAATGACTCTCATGCATCTGATTGATTCCACTATTTGTTGGGCACAACATAACACTACCAAGGTAAAAATAATTACTTTATTAGAATAATATGTCACTGCTTAGTGAATTGAAACAAGCTGTGGAATGAAAAAAAAAGCTTTTCTTTTTTGGCAAGATGTGAATGCGCTGGGCCCATTCATTTAAGGTTTTTTAATTTTTTATTGTCCCGTTTTCCTTATTTTGTTTTGAATAACTAAGTCATTTTTTTCCTGTCCTATGTCTACTGTATCTATTTGTATTTTATGAAAGGTTAGAAAATTTGGGTAATCATTCTCTACACCAGGGGTGACTGAAATCATATAAAAAGTCAAAAATAACACTTTTTGCAACTATTGTTTAAGTTACTGTCATGAGGTGTTTAGCACCAACAAAATGCTTAAAATGTCTCACTTATTTATTACATATGAGAATTATAAATTTTGGTACATATTTTGGCAAGCATCATGGAAGTTGCCATGTTTGATTTGCTTTCGTGGGCCACATAAAATGATGTGGCGGGCCAGATCTGGCCCCCGGGCCTTGACTTTGACACCTGTGCTCTACACGATCCAATGTTACATTTGATTGAAAAATTGCTGCAGGCCGATATTGCGTTCACTTCATTTGTTGGAATACAGTAACTTCTTTGCATGGACTGTATATATTTTGCCGGTATGGTCTTGTTTTATAGCAAACATTTTGTCATTTTATAGCACTGTATTGCATATTTTATGTTGTTTGCAGGTTGATATGTCCTTGTGTCTTATAGGCATTAGCCCAGCTGTGACCATAATTGCGACTCCTGTAATGTCGCCACCACCTCATTTCCTGCACAGGTATAAGTATTTTCTCCGACATCTGCCTCATTTTGTGTTGTACACACAAGCATGTGGTACACATAAATGACACCATTTATGGAGAAACGGCTGCCAAATGTGTGTGCGGGGTTTAGCGGGAAGAATGAACGATAGCCCCATTAACAATGTGCTGAAGAGAGCTTTTTTTTTTTAAATGTTAAAAATTGAGCCCTGTTCCTATTGGATATTGAAAAGAGTTTGTTTCTGTGATTCATGAAATGTAGGTACTCCTAAAAGAGGGGTAACGAGAATCAGAAGACTGCAAACGCAACAAAACGAGTGTTCCCTCATTGTTGTTTGGACTTATGCATTGTCATGCTGAACATTTAGTGCATGCACATCCTGTTTTCAAAGATAATTTGATTCTCCGCATGGAAATGCTGGTTGAAATGGAGCCTGTTCTCAGGTTCCTAATTGCATTTGTCATGTAGACGGTGTACAAAACCACACGGTTTTTATTCATCATTTATTCAATCATCTGTCTCATGTAAACAGCCCCTCAAGTGTGCCCAACAAGTCAGTGTAAAAGAATAAAATGTGTGAATAATAAAAAGATGTGATGGTCAGATGTTCATCTCTGTCCACAGCAAACCCTCCGCATGTTCTGGTGAAGCTCTGTCCACCTAACTCTAATTCTTAACTTATTTATTACCTTTTTTACTTCAACCTTTTGTCGCATCGTTTTCCTTTGTTGGTATCTCTTCGCGCTCACATGTTCTTTCGGTTCAATAAAATTTGTAAAACGTGCTCTCCTTGTTTAGTTGCACTGGAATCCCCCAACAGCATATGCGCACAACTCTGACATTCTCCCCTAAAATAAGAAAAATAAATAATAATAATGGTACGCTACTGGCTGTTTTGCTTTCTTCTTTATTTTAGAAACGATCTGCCGTTTCCCCGAGTGGTTTCTATCAGTTATTTCCCTGAACCAATCCTTAGGCTGTTGAATTTGCAAGCTTATTAAACTTCAGTCCGTCCAAACATGATGTAAGATCCAATAAAAGCCAAACTGCTTGGGAGGTGACGCCATAGTGGCATCATAAAGGCAACATTTCAAACCACCCATGTGCCATTTTGAATGAACGCTTTCTCTTTGATTTAATCACATAATTAATCATTTAAAAACATGGTGGGTGGGGCTGGGGGGTTAAGAATTCTCACCGCATGTGACCTCGATGCCCTTTCTGTTACCCTCAGAGCCTGAATAACAAATAACTGTTCACAACCAACTGTCCTTGAAGTGTTTCTGCAGCGTGTTGTTTTACGTTCCATTATTTTAGCATTATTATTACAGGCGGGGTGGCTACCATTCCGCCCAAGGTTCCCCGCAATATTTTTGACATATTCATAGAAGTGTTGTGGCATTCTCAAGGAGGAACTCGGTGCGTGGGGACCGTTGATTTAACGTGTAGATTTGGTGTCTCGTAAATTGAAGCCCCCTTGAGACTTTACGGTGATTACATTCAATCCGAAGAAACGATAACAGCCCAGAGCAGCTCTTGCTCTTCCGTGTACATTGTTTGTGCCTCGCCTTTATCAAATATAAGCATGGCCTGAAAACAAATCATTCCGACTAGTCTATCTGCTTCGGAGTGAACAGTTTTTCAGAAATAACTAAATCAATCGTTGCTTTGAAAAAGTGTCAGGAGTTGTAGTGGCTCGCGTTGCTGTGAAACAGTGATGTTTTATCTGCCACTTTGGTCATTGAGCGCAATTGACTAGGCCGGTCTAAGTGTATCAGACCTCTCCCGTTTTTTATAAGATTACGGGCTACAAAATTAAATAGAAGCATGCGCAAAGGTTGAGGGGGGGGGGGGGGGGCAGGAAGGCAGGGCTGAGGTAATGTCACAGTTTCTGATCTTTATTGGGAGAGGCACAAATAAGTGTGCCGTGTGCACAACCACACGCACACACACACACGCACAGACGCACACAATTGCCTGTATTGATTAGTTGTTAAAAACAAAAAACAGTTGAGGTCAGCAGGCACATGTCTGAATTTCTTTCTCTCTGTCTCTCACACTCCATTTGTCTCTCTCTGTCAGATTCAATACTCTCCTTGACCCATCAGGGGGTCTCGCTTTAGCCACGATTGCAGTTCCATTCTTCAGGCCTACTCTTACACTCTGCTGTTTGAGTCTTTCTCTTCGCCCTTCATTGATACACACCAAGGCGGCAAACAATTTTCGGAACTCATCAAAATCATCAGCGATTTTATCACCATTGTCAGTGAAAGGAACCTTCACAACTTGTAATTTTATGTCAGTCCGGTGATGCAGCAGGATACCAATGGTCATAATAAAAATGAAATATCGATTAGGAAAAAAGAAAATAAACAATGTGAAACAGACCGTAGTTTTAGGTGAGAAGGGTATATTCAGTGTTCATGAGTCTGATAGCTAGCAGCCTGTGTACCTCCTTCCTGTGGACCAGGGGTGTCAAACTGTTTTTTGTCGCGGGCCACATTTTAGTTACCGTTTCCCTTGGAGGGCCGTTATGACTGAAACCATATCATAACAATTTATTCAATTATTGTTTAAGTTTCTGTAATGAGGGGTTTGATCACAAGAAAATGGTTACAATGTCTCTAATGTATTAAATGTGAGATTTTAGCAAGCATCATGGAAGGGGACATGCTTGATTTGCTTTCGTGGGCCACATAAAATGATGTGGCGGGCCAGATCTGGCCCCCGGGCCTTGAGTTTGACACTTGTACTCTGCTGTGCTACTACTGGGCTGTAGACAGATTCATACCCATCTGACAAGCCCCAATGGTGCCAGGGATGGGGAATATCTTGCATCTCCGACACTGTTACCTCTGTCATTAATGCTCCTTGGTTCATGTTCTGTGTTGCTGCTGTCCCTGTTTTTACTGTATTTCATAGCGCTATAACAGATCATTTTTTTGAATGTCAATACTACTTCAGATTCCAAGGCTGCATGAAGCATGCTTGAATATAATTGAACTTATTGACCTTATTCATGCTTGTATTTATATTGCACTTAATTGAACTGTGTTTTCTTTTCTCTTAAACTTTTCTCTTCTTTCTACCTACAATCTTGCTGCTGAAGGCTGTAAATTTCCCCAGTGTGGGACAAATAAAGGATTATCTTATCTTATCTTATCTTATCTTATCTTATAAGTCTCGTAGATAGAGCTGATACCTGATCGATAATAGTCAGACCAATCAGTCATTGACTCCTCAGTCGAGCCCCCCCAGCCCCCACTCCTCTGTCCCAAACCATCAACCTATCTGATCGCTGCACTTCACTCCCAACTGCCACAGCTGCAGGGCTCATTTGTCCTCCAGTGTTGGTGTCATTTGTCTTCACGTTTGCTTCCATCTGATAGTTCAAATGCTTTACAGATGCCCTTTAAAGCTGTCACTGATTTATGTGTCCTTGACCTTCCACTTCTAATTCATGCTCATCTGGCCTCAGATTAAAAAAAAAAAAAAGTCTTCGCTCTTGTCTAATTACTTGAGATGGTTCTCTCGTGCAAATGCAATCCTTCCCCAAACATTGCAACTCGTAAAAATCAGATGAATGGCACTTAAAAGTTGGTATTCGTTATTTATTTTGAATAACGAATGGTGTCATTCTGGGAAAAAAAAGCATTTGGATTAATAATGGCTGCACTTGTCCAAGATGTGATGGTCCCTTCCTTTTAAAGCAACGCTGTTTGAATTCTTACAACACCCGAGGTGTCTATCAGGGATGTTCCAGTGTTTTTATGACCATCGTTTCCTATACTTACAATCCTTCACTATCTCATTCCCCTCATTTGCATTTACATTTTGGACATTTGGCAGGCACAGGTCTCTGGAGTGACTAGAAATGTTGCTCATTACCACAATCTCATCGGTTTAAATGAACATACCACGTTTAGCAAAGATCAATTTATTTCCATGATGAGATAACCATCAGAAGATGAAATGTTGCCCCAGAAAAAAAGGTTCTTCAATCACATTAACTTATGTAAATGAAGTCAAGTGGATTAATTACATTCAAATAATCACCCATTTAAAAAAAATTAATCAATACAAAACATCAGCATAGAAACTTATAACCACTGTTTGTGATGAAAATATGTTTTTGGGTAAAAGGAACTCTCTATGTGTGCTAAGAATAAAACCAAAATGCATATCCTTTGCATAGTCTTTGTCCAGGCCATTCTTACGTTGATGAACCAGTAGGTCCTCCATCTGCTGGCGGAACCCCGAAATACAATTGGGACACAGTAGTCATATTTTGTTACTGTAGTCAGTATTTATCATGAAGAGATGTTGTTTTGCGTGGGATTACGATATGACACAATGCAGCGGGATTATTTTCTCTAAAGGGGGTCTGAGAAAATAATTTATACATTTAGAGAAGAATATAAAAGAAATAAAAGAAAATGCTAGAAGGGCTTTGCTGGGGCTACATAGATTTCTGACAGGGTAGTAACTCCCTTGGCCCTGTGTAGCGTCATCCCTGGCACAATGACCGTATGTCTGAGCAAAAATCAGCACTAATTTATTGATTTATTGGATTAATAAATGGGTGTTGTTTTGTTTTTGAAAAACTTGAAGGGCACACAATTCCCCCCCCCCCCCCCCCCCCCCCCCCCCACCCACACCCCCCCCACCCCCCCCCCCAGGGGG